>JARVZY010000294.1:0-23375 GCA_030686995.1 Artemisia argyi | reverse complement strand
ATTACAACCATAAATATTAGATGCACTCATAAAAAATAGATGCATCTCCTATTATTTCTCTTTTCTTATTTGAAATATGTGGCTCTAATTTTTTCTCACTCTTCTCATTTCATTAATTCTTCTCACTAAATCCATACTCTACTTAATCATAGTGAAAAAGTTGAACACTTATTACGAAATGCTTCAAATTGCTCATCATCAAACACAAAAGAAGTGTGGTCAAGTTTTATGACTTTGTCCCACATAGGTGTAGGAACAAACATGTATCAAATTTATAACCAATATTATGAACTTATTAAGATAGTAATAAATGCAAACGTGCATTAAGTGTTTCGTTAATGTGCGTGTTGTTTATGTTACTTTTTGTTAATCTTTTTTTAAATAAAACCTAACACCTAATCTTCATATCAATCTACGACTAAAGTTTATATCACTCATGTTGTCAATGTAGGTGTAACCAATTATCTTTTCATCGATCTTTGTAAGCATTTAATAATCTATCGTACAAGTATATATCACTTCTTTTATATGACTCAAATAATATGTAAATATAATTTAAGTCTGTCGCTCATCACTATAAATCTATAATACTATAAGATTCAGTCCCTAAATTTAATGTGGAGTTATGATGATAGAGTTTTTAGAGTTAGAAACAAGTTGAAGTCGTTTAGTAGTTGCATAGAGTACAAGATAGCTAATGCTCGGAATTCAATGTAGCCTCATAATAACTATACAATCATGAAAGGAGATGAAGTGCAAGGGTTGCCCGAATTGATCACATGACATTTAGTATAGAATTAAAAGTTGGTTAGATGAAGTGCAAGGGTTGCGAAAGGTTACAAGAATAATTAATGATTTAACCTAATTCATGCCTATATAAACCGGCCAAAATCACATTTAGTATGTACATTTGAAGATGATTCACACATCTTTTAGATCTTTGATAGTTGGTAGCGGTATGTAAATTCTCTTTTGCAATATTTTGGAGATGATTCACACATCTTTTAGATCTTTGTAATTAACTTGACATTTTTTTTAATTTAATTATCATACGCAGGTCCCATGAAAATCACACAAGATCATGCATGCTCAGATAAATGGAACCAAATATTGGGATACCAACTATTTTCTTTGTTTCTTACATATTTAGGTGATTGTTATAGATAAGCATATATATATATATATATATATATATATATATATATATATATATATATATATATATATATATATATATATATATACTAGACTTCAAAGCCACACACCTGGATGCTTAGCATACTTACCCTTTAGGCTATACCGGCTGATCAGCTGATATAGTGGCATTATCTCCACCAACCTTTGTAATGTTTGAAAATCATCCAAGAGGGTATTCAATGCTACTAATGGTGAAAGCTGATTAACATTTTGTACCTGCACAATGAAATAAACACTCACCCAGGTTGAGGGTCTCATACAATTCTCTAGAGGCGTTTAACTGTCTGAATGTTATGAGCAAAAAGGCCTAATCATGAGTTGGCCAACATCGGCACAGTTTCTAAATTCCGATAAAAATCGGATGTCAATCACTCTACCATAATCTCACGCCTGCTCTTCTGCTCAACGAAATGAGAAATATATTAGATCATCAAATTTTATTACCTTATTTGATGGATACAGTTGTTGTGCATGCTAGCTCGGATGCCAGCGAACTCGTTTTGTACCACGCACTAATCATTAACAGGTACTTTATGCATACATGCCTGAAGTTGTACGTGCCTATAAATTGTTTCAAGCATCACCACCATATTTTGTTTATACAAATTCTAATACAAAATTGCTCGCTTCCACATATGGGCGGGCATTCATTATTCGTTCACTGTGATGTAGACATTTGATAGTGGTTGTTGAAGGGTTTAAAGTACCTGTAATTAGGAAGTGGTTGCTCGCCATACTCTTGCACTGCCGATGTGGAAACCCCTCTGCTAATTTTTTCCTGCATGTGCGACATTTATTATATTCACTTCAAATTTAGGACAAAAGGTACCAAACATGTGGCTAATACAACTCGTTAAGACCATACACAATATATATTTGGCTGATGTATTTACATATTTCAATATACAGTAAACAACAGACAGAAATAACATCAGTAAATTCTTTTTTATATCATATAAGTAACATCTGTAACTGCAGATTTAAGCATATTATAAGCACCATATTTTAATAAATGCATTAGCAAAATATATAGCACATTAGTCAGTAATCCAAAAGGGAATGATATTAACAAATACAAAGTAATGTGTAGATACAAATACAAATACGTAAAAAAATCTTGTAGAGATGACCATATGTCTGATTCCTTGATTAAATCATAACTGTGATGTAGACATTTGATAGTGGTTGTAGAAGGGTTTAAAGTACCTGTAATTAGGAAGTGGTTGCTCGCCATACTCTTGCATTGCCGATGTGGAAACCCCTCTGCTAATTTTTTCCTGCATGTGCGACATTTATTATATTCACTTCAAATTTAGGACAAAAGGTACCAAACATGTGGCTAATATAACTCGTTAAGACCATACACAATATATATTTGGCTGATGTATTTACATATTTCAATATACAGTAAACTGCAGACAGAAATAACATCAGTAAATTCTTTTTTATATCATATAAGTAACATCTGTAACTGCAGATTTAAGCATATTATAAGCACCATATTTTAATAAATGCATTAGCAAAATATATAGCACATTAGTCAGTAATCCTAAAGGGAATGATATTAACAAATACAAAGTAATGTGTAGATACAAATACAAATGCGTAAAAAAATCTTGTAGAGATGACCATATGTCTGATTCCTTGATTAAATCATAATTGCATCTGGCCATAAACGCGTGTGATCTTTTCTTGTCTAGCTGCAAGTGGCATGGCAGTATGAGATGACCAAAGAACGTATACATAAATAATAAACTGCTACAATTGTGAATCATAGTATAGTTGAAGAAAAAGATGGTCGGCTTGTAGTCACCATGGATGAAAAAGTAATTCAATAAATATTGTTTCTGAAAATATATACCGAATAATCTGTATCAAATATGTAACAAAGGTTTATAAGCACCTCGTGACAGTTTCCAGTTGTCATCCTTCCTGAAGAACAACCTATTAAATCACAAAAATCACATGTAAAATCTTAGCATACAGTTTCATAAAATCAAATACACGCGTCTATACTTAAATATACAAAAGTAAGCTGAAAACAATAACCTAAAAACATATATCAAATTAACTTATTCAAATATTGATAGAATAATTACCATAACAAATTAAATGAAGAAAACACAATCAAAGCAAATATGAACAAACACTTCAAACTGTAATTGTTGTACAACTAAAGCATAGTGGGCTAAGAAAAAGCAATCAGCCGTGTTTTTGACTGCTGAAGAAGAGCAGCCTTTATGGCCTTAACCTGTATGCATATATTAAAGACAGTTAGTATCATACTTGCAGCGATAGCGAAGTCAAAGGCAAACACACATCATTGAGATTAATTGATCAAAATAAGCTTCATCGGTAACAATCATTTTAGCCATACCTTCCCAGTTGAGGCTTTAAATAAACCATTTATCAGTGCCATGATCCTATGGGTTCTATATTAATATTATACAACACAAAGTAAGGATCTACTAATGTAGTACCTCATGAATAACTCAAATCAACCCAATCATGGACTCCTCAAAGTGCAGTGGCAAAATAATGAGATATACCAACGTTTGAAACAGGGTTATTTACCTATTTATATAATGGCGAATAACTGGCTGCTTTCCCATGGTTCAAACAATACGTAAAAAAATGCATAATACAAAAACATCATAGATATACCAACGTTTGAAACAGGGTTATTTACCTATTTATATAATGGCGAATAACTGGCTGCTTTCCCATGGTTCAAAGAATACACAAAAAAATGCACAATACAAAAACATCATATTGAAGTTCAACATACCAATCGGATTGGTACTGTAAAAAAAAAAAAAAAAAGAAAACATACACACACACCATTGAATAATAGTTTTTGTGTATACATGAAGCCATTATAAACAACATACCTGGATACATATTACCAACAAAGAAGATCGACGAATAACCTGCACACGTGATCTGTAAAAAAAAAAACCATAAAACAGGAGACAAAGATTGGCAAGCACACATAATATTCATAAAAGTTATACAACATACGCATCTTGTTATAGATATTAGCAACATGCAATATTGAAAAATTAACATGATGAAAATCGATGTATACCCACTTTTTTTAATTTCATAGATAATGAAGAGTAACAATATACCTTGAATACTATAGTCTCAGAAGCCTCATCTTCTTCATCCTCGTGTTTAAAACTGAATACGATGGAGAAGAGATACACCAATTAGGGTTCTTGGGTTTTGAGAAAAATGATATACCGTGTATGATAATGAACTGTTTCATTCTTTTATTATACCCTATAATGGGTTTTAATTAAACCCTAATCTCTATTTGACAACCTTGACAATGCAATATCAATTATAACTTGCAAATTTTATCACAACCATTAGAATGCTCCAATGGTTGAGGTGTTGTTTATTTCTGCCTCTCATCCCATGTTCGAATCCTGTGCACTACATTTTTACAATCCGAATTTTAGTACAAACGAAATTAATTAGAAAAATACAAAATAAATTACAATGTGATGACATGGCGAAATATGAATGACTGGGCAATGACTGGACATATCCTTCAAATGCCTCCTGTTATATATATATATATATATATATATATATATATATATATATATATATATATATATATATATGTATGTATTATGTTAATGCATTTTCATATACAAGTAATTTATGTGCGTTTTCTATTGATGTAGCTTACATTTGCGAATTGATTCAAGAAAATGTGCACGGGCATGTATGTAAAGCAACATTTAAATGGTTAAATGATACTTTTTAGCGTGATTAGTTTATGTAAGTAGTTGCTTTCGAATGCTCTTTGAGAAATATTAGAATGAATTTATCGTATGCAATTGAATCATTAGTGAGAAACAGCACATCACAAAGTGTTTTCTTTTTCTATATGTAGAATCATTAGTGAGAAACCAATATTTACAGCCATTAAATGAGTTTGCCATAATAGCAAAATACAACATATTAAAAATATCATATTAAGTAATGAATAGAAAGGAAAAAAATACATAATTTTGACTTAAATCCGTTTGTAAATTATAATATCAAATAAAAAAGTTGAGTTTTAAACATAAGCAAAAGTTCAAACTTTTATCAAAAAACAAAACTGGTACATTTAATGTGAAGTATATACAACATCGAGATGGAAGTGCAAGGCTTGCCGGAATTTATCACATGATATTTAGTAATTAGTATAAAATTAAAAGTCAGTTATTGATTGAGATGAAGTTGAAAAGGTTGCAAAAATAATTGATGATTTAACCTAATGCAATTGTTGATACAAAAGTTGGGCGTTCCTTGTTCTTGTACCAAACACGATCTTAATGCTTGTGTAGGACCTGCGCACTAAGAGAAAAGCAAACACCGTTAGGCTTATCGTGGGATTGTCTCCCACGATTAGACTCTAGCGTGAGAGTAAGTAATCGGTTTAAAGAGCTTTATGTAAAAGCTTTAGGGTTTGTGAAAATCGTCCCTGATCGTGTAGATCGATATTGTATTTATACACACGATATCTTGTAGATAACGTGTTCCCCAATCCATGTATATCTCTATCAAATATACGGTGCATATCTTCTTGAGATATCATCCGTATATAGCATTGGGCTTGGGCTTTCGTGAGCCCAAACCGTTTGGTAGTCCAATTATGATTGTGATAGCCCACTCGTAGTGGGCTTGTGTATGCGTATTGTTATTTAGTCGGGTTTGTTACCCGAATATAGAATATACGTCATCATGTCCCCCCAGTCTAGTATGCGCGGTGCGTGACCGCAGATGCTAGACTTAGTATCGTAAGCGGTAAGCGTTGGCGGGAAATGCCTTGGGTTTGCCGCCAAAAATAGTGGTTGGTATTAAATATGCCTTAAAAAACGTACACGTGCTCCTCGTAAGTTGGGAAAGTGCGTTAACCGTTTCACCTCCCAGCCCCACGATAGAGATAGTGGGTTCCACGTGTCATCCATCGAGGGTAGGGAGGAACACTATATAAGTGTCACTCATTTTCACTTTGTGAAAAACACAGTAAAACCTAAATCATTTCCTCTCGCTCGAAGCATCCTTCTTGAAAAATTTGAGCGAGTATTTAAGGTAATAGCGCGTTGTGCTAAAAATGGTTCTTCAATTAGGAGAGATCCGATCTATTATAACCGAGGACGAACTACGTAGGTTCGCATCGGATTATTATATTCCCATGGCTGTGCATCCGGAAGTACCGGATGTAGACGCAACCATCGCTGATTTCCCAGCGGGGAAGATAGGGGTATACACGCGCTTTTTTGAATGGGCAAACCAGCGCGTGCCTATATCCTTATTCTTGAGCGATGTGCTCAACTATTATCGCATCCATTTATCGCAGCTGCACTGTATAGGTGCGGCGAAGATAATAAATTTTGAAGTAAACTGCCGTTTGCTTGCGATCAACCCAACCATCAACCTTTTCCGCGCCTTTTACCACTCAACGTGGTCAAATGTGTGGATCACCTTTTCGAAGTGGGCTGGGAGCTACCAATGTTATACAGAAAAGGTAGATGCCCTGAGGAATTGGAGGGAAAGGTTCTTCTGGGTGGACGAGACGGTGTTTTCTTCGCATTTTGAGTTTTATACTCAAGATACGCTTCCAAGGGATGAGCGCCCCGGTCCTAGCTCTTATAACGTGGAGGATGCGGAAACTATAAACTCCAACCGCATCCCCATTAATTCCTATCGTGAGGAGTTTTTGGTCCACATGGGACTGAGTCGCAACTTCTTCGAAAGGGAGAATGAAGTGCCAACTTTCTTGGATGAGCGCGGACTGGGTGGGTACTTGTCCCTTAACCTCTTCGCGTTTGCATTTGTAAGTCTTCTTGTAGTATTTCGTTTGGCTTCGCTAACTTTTTGTTTTGTTTTGTCTGTGTCTGCGCAGAGATGGATCTATTTAGAGTCGTGAAGCTGACTAAGCCAACACAGGTGGCTGTTGGCGTGCGTCCTCTGCGGGAAGGCGAAAGGCCCATTCTGGAAACTTCTGCTGGGAGATTGGTGGTGGTGGCGCAGGAGGAGGAGTCGTCTGATGTGGAGCCGATTCCTTTGAATGCTACCCCTGTGCAGAACGTGGCTGCGCAGGAAGAAACATCGGAGAATGTCTTGCGCGCCGCCACTCCATCCTCTCTTGGGGTGTTTGGTGTGTCTTCCGGTTCTGAGGAAGAGCGCTTGCTGAGAAAGCGCAAGGTGGATGAGGGTACAAGTGAGGGTACCTCGAAGCGCAGACGTCACCCTGTCGGCGCAGATGAGCTTGCTGAGGAGGAGGTTGCCACTTCTTTTGCTGTGCCTCATACGGCTGAGGGGGCACCTCATGTGTAAGTAGCATCCCTTGTATGCTTTATTACTTGCTTTACTATATGCTAACTTGATTCTTTTTTTCTGTAGGGATGCATTTGCAGGGGGTGGTGCGGCGTTTGACACTGTGACACCGTCGGTGGTGAAGGAGCGTGAAGAGCCGTCTATTGAGCAGATCATAGATGTGTTGGGCGCGGCTGTGGAGCGTCAGGCTGAGATGCTAACTCAGCTCAAGGCGCGCTATGTTGGTGAGGGCCGCTCTGCCGCTCAGAAAGATGAGGAGATGGCAGTTTTGAAGGCGCAACTGGCTGAAGCGCGTAGGGAGGTTACGTTTTCCAATGAAGTTGCTAAGAAACATGCGGAGGAAAACGTAGCTTTGCGTGGCGCGTTGAAAGCCGAGCGCGAAGAGGTTAAACGCTTCAGGGATAATGCTCGAAATGCGATGGGGATGTTGGAGCAGAAGAGGACAGAGCACTTCGCCTATCTTGATAAATTCACAAGTGAGCTGAAGGCGAAGATAGTTGTCCACGAGAGCAAGTTGCGCCAGCTGAGCATCGAGTACGATGAGGAGCTGTATCCGCATCTTATGTGTAGCATTGCAGAGCGCAGGTATGTCATCTTTCCTTGTCTGCTTCTTCAATCCTTACCATTCTTGTTGAATAATTCTTATGTACTTGTTGTATGCAGGTGGCTAATCAGCCATGGCTTGAGGTTAGCGGTGATGCGTGTGTTGGAGTCCCAGGAAGTTGAGGAGAGCTTCGGGAAGGTTGTCACTTCCGCTATTGCGTATGGCAAGACGCAGGCCACAGATGAGCTCCACAAGGCTAACTTGCTGACTGTGCCGCTGGCAGAGGTTCCAGGCTATGATGCTAAGTCTTATGACGAGCTTGTGGGCGCGATGGCCAAGATGAAGGTCCTTGACCTTCCTGACGTCGCGAGAGTAGAGCGCGATCAAGACCAGCCAATCACAGTTATCATGGCTGGCTTGACATTGGCTGAGCATGTAGCGGAAGATGCAGAGGCTCAGCCAAACTTCTTTTTGAAGCCAGAAGAGGCGCAGCTGAGTGTGCCATTTTTCCCTTGCCCGCGTGACCCAAAGAATCCTTTCGCGCTAGAGAAGGAGATTCCTCTGAAGGAATGTCTGGAGGCGCACCTAAACAGAGCTGCGATCAAAAAGGGGATCAAGGGCAAGGCTGTGCTCTGTGGAGTTGGGGCAGCGCATCTACCTAGATCCGATGGGATTGCAACTAGCGTGCCCACGGTTGTTCCGATGGACAAGGATCTGTTGCGCAAGCTTTATGAGGCTGGAGATGTGGCGCCCCTTCCTAGTGGTTCTAGGCACAGACGTAGGCGTAGTTTGTAGATATTGTATGTAAAAACTTTCATGGTTTAATAATACATTATCTTTGTGGATACGCTTTGCTTGTTGCATTTTCGTATTTTTGTAGGAGATATAATTCATAAGTGTATGAAAAATGTGAGATATACTTGGGCGGATTGTTAGTGAGTCCCTACTTAAATGAAATATATTCGCAAGTATTTAGACAAATTATGCAGCGTACTGCAGAGTATTCACATCAATTGTCTTGATTATGTTTTTAAAAAACAAACACTTTGTATTTGTTGCGCAGCCGTCGTGGGATGCGGTTTATAAGTATGTAAATGGCTCCGCAGCGTGCTGCGTGGTGCCATTTTAAAGGAGTCAATTGTCTTGAATCCTAATCGTTAAACAAACACCGTGTGCATTGTTGCGCAGCCGTCGTGGGATGCGCACATTTGACTTACTCCAACGTCTTGTGAATAAGGTGTTTAACGAGGATACGTGATCCAATGTTGATGGGTTTGCAACCCTCTTATTCAACGAGTTGTTTATTAGGTTTACTCATCCTTTCTGCCATCGTGGGTCTTAGTGTGTGCATGCACGCCATGTAGGCAAGATATAAAATAACAATACTGAGACATAACTTAAGAGAATGTAAACAATAAAGTTAAAGTGCGTTATGGAGTTAGCTAGAAACCATAACATTTTATTAATACTTGCAAGTTTTTCAAAATTAAAAGACAATTTTCTCTAAAAGGAATTAAAGATACATGATAATTATTGTGCACGTACTAGAGTGCATGGTTATCAGTGCCTTGGGCGTAGCCTATATCAAAGATAGCATCTCTTGAGATTGCTGATATTCCAAGTGCGTGGTAGCTCGTGGCCATCTGTAGTACGCAGCTTGTAGGCGCCGTTGCCTAACGCTTCGGTGACCTCGTAAGGTCCCTCCCATTTGGGTCCAAGTTTGCCCGTGTCCTCTGCGTGGCTCGCATCGTTTGCACGGTAGACAAAGTCCCCAGGCCTAAATGAGGTGCTCCTGACTCTTGCGTCATAATACTTCTTCATTTTTGTTTTTGCCTGTGCTTCGCATATGAATGCGCGTTCACGCCTCTCTTCAAGTAGATCCAGGTCTACGCGCCGCTCATCATCATTTGTAGTAGCATTTACTTCCGCTGTGCGGAGAGTTGGCATTCCAATCTCGGCTGGAATGACAGCTTCTGTCCCGTAGACAAGAGAAAATGGCGTGTCGCCAGTGCTTACTTTGATGGATGTGCGGTGCGCCCATAGAACGTGTGACAGTTCTTCCACCCATTTGCCTTTATGTCTATCCAAGCGCGCTTAGATCCCTTCTCCCAGGCTGCGATTCGCGCGTTTAACCAAACCATTAGTTTGTGGGTGCTTCACCGATGCAAAGTGTTGCTCGATGTTCAGCTGTGCACACCAATCTCTGAATGGATTATCACAGAATTGTTTTCCGTTATCCGAGATGATTTCCCCAGGTAATCCAAAGCGGCACACGATATTGTCCCAAACAAAACGTTTAACTTGGTTGCCTGTGATACTTACTACTGCCTTCTCCTCGATCCACTTAGTGAAGTAGTCGATGGCCACTATAAGGAACTTTAGTCCTCCCGGTGCAACGGGGAAAGGTCCGGCGATGTCAATGCCCCACTTATAGAATGGCCATGGCGAAGTGATGGGTGTTAGTTCCTGTTGTGGTCTGCGCGGGATGGGTCTGTGAACCTGGCAATTGCTGCACTTCCTTATCATGTCACGCGCATCCCTGTGCATGGTGGGCTAATAATATCCTGACCTCAAGGCTCTGGCAATGACGGACCGTGGTCCTGAGTGCATGCTGCATGAGCCGGCGTGGATCTCTCTGAGTACATAATCTGCTTGGAGAGGGCCCACGCATCTCAGCCATGGCTGTAGAAAGGAACGTCTGTATAGGATATTATTCCGAAGTTCGAACCTCTGCGCTGTGCGTCGTATCCTTCAAGCGTCCTTCTGTTCTTGGGGGAGTATACCCTTGCTAATGTAATCGATGATGGGTGTCATCCATGTAGGATTTTCGTCTTCTATCACTGTGGATACCTCCATCTCTACGATTGACTTGTCTTTTAAAGTTTCCACCAATACTTGTTTTGATAAGTGCGCGAAACTGGTGGATGCGATTTTGCTCAGTGCATCTGCCTTCCTGTTTTCGCCTCTCGGAACCTGTTTGATGGTGAATTTGTCGAAGTTCTCGATCAAGGATTTGGTTTTTTCAAGGTACTGGATCATGTGTTCCTCCTTGGCCACGTATTCGCCTAACACGTGGTTGGCGACTAGTCTGGAGTCTACGTTTGCCTCTAGATTGCGTACACCCATTTGAGTTGCAATACGTAATCCGGCCAATAGGGCTTCATATTCTGCCTCGTTGTTCGTGGCTGTGAATTCAAAACGCAGTGCGTAAGTGAACTCGACTCCTTCTGGGTTAGTAAGGATGAGACCCGCCCCTGATCCATCTACGCATGAGGATCCGTCAGTGAATAGGACCCATGGCTCTAGAGGTTCCATCTTGCTTGTCGCAGGTGTGGTATCAGCGTCTGGCTTTTCAATGATGAAGTCCGCCAGTATCTGTCCTTTAATTGCAGTGCGCGGTCTGTAGGATATGTTATGTTCGCCCAATAACACACTCCACTTTTGCAGACGTCCCGATGCGTCAGATTTGGAGATAACTTGCTTGATGGGTTGGTCTGTAATAACAGCTATCGGGTGCGCTTGGAAATACCTGCGCAGCCTTTTTGCTGCGAATACTAAGGCCAATACCAGTTTTTCCATGGCGGTGTAGTTAACTTCTGTCTTCTTCAGCGCCTTGCTCATAAAGTAGATGGGTGTTTGGACGGAGTTCCTGTCCGTCAATAGTACCACGCTGACTGCTCCCTGGGTCGCCGACAGATACATGATCAGTTCTTCCCCTGGTCGGGGTGCGACAAGCTTTGGGAGTGCAGCTATGTGCTGTTTAAGCTGTTGGAAAGCTTCTTCTGCTTCTACGGTCCACCTAAAGTCTCCCTTTTTTGTGCACTTCTTGAGTGTCTTGAAAAGGGGAAGTGATTTATCCGCGGATTTGGATAGGAATCGGTTCAGTCCAGCTAGCTTGCCATTGAGTGACTGGACCTCCTTCAATGTGCGCGGTGAGGGAAGATCAATAACCGCTTGGGTTTTCTCTGGTGAAGGCTTTATCCCATCGGGTTCGATCAAGTACCCGAGGAACATGCCTTCTGTAGCGCCAAACGTACACTTCATGGGGTTCAACTTCATGTTGATTCGCCTGAGTGTTTTGAATGTTTCTTCCATATCGCGCACTAGTTCTTCTTTTGTATGACTTTTGATGACGAGATCATCGACATACACTTCCAAGTTGCGGCCTACTTGCTTCTCGAACGCAGTGTCTACCAAGCGTTGGTATGTTGCTCCTGCGTTCTTTAGGCCAAAAGGCATCTTGGTGTAACAATAGACCCCTTGACTTGTGTGGAAAGCCGTCTTTTCTTCATCTTCCACCGCCATTTGAATTTGGTGGTATCCCTTGTATGCATCCAGGAAGCATTTGAAGGGATATCCACATAAGGATTCGATCTTCCAGTCGATCTCTGGCAGCGGGTAGCAGTCCTGTGGACATGCCTTGTTGAGGTCTGTGAAGTCTACGCACATTCTCCAGCTTCCATCACTTTTCTTTACCATTACTGGGTTGGATAGCCAATCATGGTAGTAGACTTCACGCATGATGCCTGCATCTACAAGCTTGTGCACGTCCTCCAGGATAGCTTTTGCGCGGTCTGGAACTTGTCCGCGCTTCTTTTGTCGCACTGGAGGGTATCCTTGTCGGATTTGCAGCTTGTGTTCTGTGATGGAGCGTGGTACTCCAGTCATGTGCTTTGGTTCCCATGCGAAGACATCTAGACTGGTTTGTAAGAGTGCACACACGGTTGCTTTGCCTTTGTCAGACAGTGCTCCTCCGATAGATACTTGTTGTTCCGGGTAGTCAGGGTGAATGGCAACCTTTAGGTTTGGGACTTTGGTTGCGCGCTGCTCTGGGACGTCGTCCACTTTAATTGTCACTGCATTGCATCCTTGAGAAGGTATAGTTGTATTGTAGATAGTGACAATGCCCCCTTCTACTGGGAATTTGAGCATCCCATGCGCTGTGGATGGTACAACGCGGATAGATGATATCCCAGGTCTCCCGATGATGCCATTATACGGCGAGGGGGATCTGATTACCATGAAGTTCATCCAGGTGGCTGTAGAGTGTGGTTTGTCACCAACTTCTACAAGTAGACGCAATTGCCCCATGGGCCATATCTTTTCCCCTGTAAAGCCGGTTAGCGAAGTTGTGGCCGGACTCAGCTGACGTTGTATCTCAGATTTAAGCTTCTTGAAACAGTGCTCATATATGACATTAGCGGACGCACCTCCATCTATGTACATGCGGCGGATATCGTGTCCACCTGTATGTACTTCAATGGTGAGTGGGTCCAGTACTGCGTTGTCCGCAGTTAGTGGAGGGAAAGAGATTTCGTTTCCCTTGGAGAATTTCTGGCTGACTTTTTGCCTGCGCGTGCGCTGCCATGATTGTATCATGTAAATGATGTCCGCCTTCTCCTTGGGTGCCTCTTTCTTGGCTCCAGGCCTCTGTTTGTCTTTGCCATCTCGTATGTTCTTGACGAGATGGTCCATTCTTCCTTCTTTTACCAGCTTATCTATTAGTTGGCGCAATTGGACACATTCGTTTGTCGTATGGCCCTTTTGCCCATGGTAATCGCAATACCCACTTCCTGTGCGCTTGTCTTCAGGGGTACGTATGGGAGGTGGTTTTGGGAAGTTAGCACCCTCAGTCACGAATATCTCCCGTGGGGTTTTCGTGAGGGGTGTGTATTTATCATTGTCCCTTCCGCCTCCTTGGTTGCGGTAACCCCTACTGCGGCTGTTACTCTGGTCAGTGGATTGTCTCCGAGGTTGTTCCTGCGACCTATGATTTGAGTAACCCCTTTTGCTATCTGCTGCCGCTGCTTCTCCTTGGATGAAGGACCCGGTGCGCTTCATCAGTTCGTCAAAGGATTATGGAATCTTATCGTTCAGTCTCCTGATGAGTTTAGGGTTGTTGATCCCATTCATGAACCCTGAGATTTTAAGCACTTCGGGGCATGTTTTGACATATATGCATTCATCCTTGAAGCGTTCTACGTATGCACTAGTGGATTCTCCTTGGCGCTGCTTCACTCTGGTAAGTTCGACGGGGTTTTTAGCGCACTTCTTCCTTTGGGTGAAGTTATGACGGAATGCTTTCCGTAATTCCTCGAACCCGTTTATACTTCGCTGTTCGAGCTTGCTAAACCATGTGCGCGCATTGCCCACCAGTGTGGAGTTGAACATATGGCACCACACCGGTTGTGGCCAATTTTCGATTGTTGCGGCTGATTCGAAAATTTTGAGGTGATCATCAGGACCACCTGTTCCATCATATGTCTTGACGTTGGTGGGCATGCGCCTTCTCTTGTTATCCGAGTAGTTGCTGATGCGTCGGGTGAACGCATCAACCTTATGGCGGCGCCATGGAAGAGATATGTCTTTATCATTTTCACCGCGGAGTTTTCTTCTGGACTTCCAATGTCCAGTTTCGCTATCCTCGTTGTCCGAGGAATCAGTTGAGGAGTTGTCGCTTTTCCGGCGCTTGCGCCGTTTACCCTCAAAGTCCGAGCTTGGTAGGCTTTCACTTGGGGGATCTCGTCCTCCAAGTCTTTCCTGGATTCTTCTGCTGCCCGACCTTGAAGAGCTCTCACTTGGAGAGTGTTGTCGTTCAAGCCTGTCTTCCATTCTGCGGCCCCCAAGTCTAGCGTGGACGTTGGTGCGCCTTCTCTCACTCCCATACTCGTCTGAGTACTGCGAGTAAGATTCCTCTCCTTCCGCAGACTTCCGTCCAATTCTAGCAAAGACTGGCTGTCTGTGGCCATCTCTTTCGCGACTTTCCCTTTGGGGGCGTGGCGAATGATATTCATTTTCTGGGTCAAAGTTAAGCCTGGCGTGCAGGCTTTGATTGGTCCTTTTTCGTGCCTCTTCTTGTATGAGGTTGTTTAGTGTTTCATAATTTTTTGAAACGAAATCACTTAAAGTGAGCGCGGGGGCGCCTTCTTCCACTGCCAGAATATCTGCCTCCGCGTCCGTTCGATTGTCTCGATTGGGTGCGCGCGGCGGTTCTGTGTTGTCCACAGTGAATGCCGTTGGGATAGGAGTGGTGAAGAGGGTACGCTGAAGATCCTCAGCGTTTGGGGCCATCGTAGTGGCTGCGACATCCCCTGTAGGTAGCTCCATTGATGGGAGGGTTAGGGGTGGCAATGGCTCCTGGTGATTGGCCGTGCTGGTTGTCCCAGCAGTTTGCCTAAATGTGATATCTAGGCGTTTTTTCCTGTGAGGATCACCAGGAGTTTTTTCTGACTGCGGAGTGCGCTGGCTTGAACTCTTGTGTTTCGTCATTCTGATTCTCAGTGTAGGGTCCCACGGATGGCGCCACTTGTTGATACAAAAGTTGGGCGTTCCTTGTTCTTGTACCAAACACGATCTTAATGCTTGTGTAGGACCTGCGCACTAAGAGAAAAGCAAACACCGTTAGGCTTATCGTGGGATTGTCTCCCACGATTAGACTCCGGCGTGAGAGTAAGTAATCGGTTTAAAGAACTTTATGTAAAAGCTTTAGGGTTTGTGAAAATCGTCCCTGATCGTGTAGATCGATATTGTATTTATACACACGATATCTTGTAGATAACGTGTTCCCCAATCCATGTATATCTCTATCAAATATACGGTGCATATCTTCTTGAGATATCATCCGTATATAGCATTGGGCTTGGGCTTTCGTGAGCCCAAACCGTTTGGTAGTCCAATTATGATTGTGATAGCCCACTCGTAGTGGGCTTGTGTATGCGTATTGTTATTTAGTCGGGTTTGTTACCCGAATATAGGATATACGTCATCAGCAATATATATAGATATATGTATTATGTTAATGCATTTTCATATACAAGTAATTTATGTGTTTTTTCTATTGATGTAGCTCACATGTGTGAATTGATTAAAGAAAATGTGTACGAGCATGTATGTAAAGCAACATTTAAATGGTTAAATGATACTTTTTAGCATGATTAGTTTATGTAAGCATGCAACTTGAATAATGAATATAAAAGAAAAAGTACATAATTTTTGCTCAAACCTATTTGTAAATTAAAAAAATTAAGTTTAACACATAATAGTGGAGTACAAATGTTTTAGGAATTATTAATAGTGTGTTAATTAATATTCATTTAGTTAGCTATTTAGAATTGGGTTTATTGATAAAATTTATTAATATTAGCTAGACTTCTATGTTAATTTTAAATGAAATTAGTTGTACAATAAAATGAGATTAAGCTAAAAAGGTTTGTAACAATTTTTATACAGTTTATGTGGCATTATTATATATACATTATTACACAAACTTTAGCTTACAAACTTAATAAAGAAAATATTTAACGCACATTAAACTATGACCAATTAGATAGATCCTGTGTGCTTCATATTACCATGCAAAAACCATCTAATGAACAAGTATTGTAGGGCTAAGTAATAGTCCAAAAGAAACAAAACCATTTTTTTATCATGCAAATAAGTAATAGGCCAAAAGAAAACAAGCCATCACAACTTAATAACCAAAAACCCATATATAAAATACAACACCACATAACCAAAACAACATCAAACACTTTTAAATTTTTATACAAGAAAGTTAAAACATTTCATACAACATACTAAACAATAATTAAGTATACACTCGCCAATATACAGAAAGAATACACGATTAACAATTAGGTTCTTAGCCCGTGCGTAGCACGGGTTCTGCATGTCTCATACCATTTAAAAAAGAATCAATTTTCTAACTACCATTTAACAACCTGTCACATAATCAATATGAGAAGCATATCATGTAACTAACTCGGATAATATCCTTTGTTTCCTAGAGGCAACAACAATAGAGAAGCGTGTTCAATATTTCAAAGAAACTAACATATTACATAGTTATATAAAGTATAAACTATATAAGCTTGATCCTCTATGTTTTTTACAACGTGCACAAAGTTGAATAGTGTGGTGTTTGGATTAACATTTTATGAAGGGCTTAAGATGTTTCAAACAACTAGAAGAAATTAAAATTCTTACATAAATAAGTCAAATAAGTTTTGCAATTAAACTCCATTTTTTGGGCTTATTGCATTTTGTAACTGAAATAAGCCAATAAGCACCCAATATTAGCTAAATCCAAACCTCCCCTGCTTCATTTCAGAATGGAAGTATTATGCTTTCCAAATGGTGGGCTAAGAACAAAGAGTTAGATAAAACACTCAAAAACCATGGAAACAAGCTCAAACTTTAAGCTTATAAGAAACTGAAGCTTCTTACTTCATACCAATACAGGTTATGAAACAAAACGTACATAAATAATAGCTTTTGTGATATAGTAGATCACATAATTTATTAATAAAACCATCATAACACACAATCAAAAACATGCTCAACTCCTTGTGTGAATCTAGTTCAACCCTTTTCCGGGTCGAAAAGTAAGCAACTCTTTAGAATGCACCCATGGTTTGACCACAATTTCAGCATCAAAAAAGCTATTCTCACCACCTTTCGAACTTATCGCTTTAATTGTCAAATAGTATTTAGTCCCGGACACCACTTGACTCTCGGCCTTAAGAACTTCGACAAACTTTAAACCATTAGAACCAACTTTTCGATTATTTTCTTCAACACAATACCTTCCTAGCTCTTGCACTTCTTGGTTGTTCTTCACGTCCTTTATCTTGGTACGACCACCCGGTATCGCGTTTGCTAGGAAGACGATGCACACAAAGATTGTGACGGTTAGGAATAGTGTTGATTTGGCCATTGGTGAGTTTAAGGTTTGGGTTTGGTGTATGAAGTGATGTTTATATATGAAGTTAGGGTGTAACGCGTTTTTGAGCGTGTTATTGTCGATAAGAGGAGAACATGGGATGTTTATATATAGGCTTAACTAGCAAGTTAACTGTAGATTCTTTTGGATAATATAATCATAATAATTTTAACCAAAATGTAAAGAAATATACGTGTGCATATCATAAAAGTAATCGGTATTATATGTTTTTCAAAAAAAATATCAAGTGGTAAATCATAGCTAATGTTTGGGAATTAAGATAAGGGAGATCGATTACATGCTTCCATTTTAACTTTTTAGCATCTGTTTGAAAAATTAAACACTTGGTACTTGAAGGGGTACTACTAGTCTATAGGTGAAATGTATAGATTTTTTTTTTTTTTTTTTTTTTTTTTTTTTTTTTTTTTTTTTTTTTTTTCTTTTTTTAATTTAAGGGAAACAAAACAAAAATGTAAAGGTTTTAGTCTTGTCACTTCTATTTGTTGTTATTCATTTGCGATTGTTTGCATTATATGGCAAATTGACATTTCATAGCAATAGTATATGTTATAATATTACACGTTAAAAAGTTTGTAAAAGATAATGTCGAATCGAATCCGACAAATCAAAAACCCAAAAAACCACCCAATTGACAAATCAATAATATGGTTGTTTTGATTTTTATAAAACATAAATGTGTGGGACGGTTTCTGATTTCATTGGAAAAATCAAAACGAGAAAACCGTCCCGTCCCAGCTCACCTTTATATATGTTTTTATAAAATTTTATCTATATAAATTTGAAATTTAAATTAAAAGATTTGAGTATACAATTTTATCTATAAATAAAAGGAAGCAATAGTGTTGTTTATTATTTATATATTCAAATTGGATACATTTATAGATATTATATCTTTGTTTTAAAACAATAGTGTTTTTAATTTTTGCGAACGAAAATGCAAATACATGCATTTTGAATTTTAGATTCTTATTTAGCTGTTTCGCACGCTTTTTCTTAGCTTTAGATTGTCGGATATGATGCTACTATTAATATTTGTTTAGATATTTCTAGTATGTTGCATTAGTTACTTGGATAGGATAAGAGGCATATTGGTCACGGTGGAGTCACGGGTCTAAAATTCGAGGAACTCAAAACCAAAAAATAAACACTCTCTTCTATTTGTCGTTGTCATATTTGACGAAAGACCTTTTTACTTTTAGGTGAATTCGTTTATTTATTTCAAATTTATTCCATTGAAATGGACATTTTTTTTGTTTTGAAGTAAAGGTGACAACTCAATTAATTTTGCTAGACAAATGAGTCAATTTTACTTGACTTTTATGCCTGATAGGTCAAGTAAGTAGACGGAAAAAGAGAATGAGTCCAATGAACAATAGATTAAAAAGAAAAATAATATCGTTACATATACGATCTCCTAAATAGTCATACTTAAAAATAATTCATTTTTAAACAAAACTTTGAGCTGAACAAATGTTAATTTGTTAGCCTAGTGTACAAATCTATTTAATTTGCACACAAATGTTCCAAAGAATGAGAAGAATCGTATTGAAACATTTTTTTAGCTATGGAGCTAAATGTTCTTTCTTTCGTGTTACACAACTATTGGGACAACCTTTCTCACCTTTAACGACAAACTTGTAACAACAAAGTTGTTAAATTGTTTTTGTTTCACCAAAAAGGAATGGTTTAGAAAAACCAAAACACTCCAATGAGTTTCGGCTATCATATTCATTCGATATATTAGTCATGATCTTTACTGCTAGAAATCCGAAACCACTCGTTAAATCAAACATTGCCTAACCTTCATTTTTTGGTTTGTTGGTGACTTTTGTTTCCTCTTAGAAAGGAATGTTGTTACTTGGCATCGCGACCAAAACCAATGAAAACGACTTGAACCTTGTTACTTGGCATCGCGACCAATACCAATGAAAATGACTCGAAGCAAATCATATTGATTAATCACGATCACCCTCACATTGAGTTACATCGGTTATAAACATTTTTATACATACAGCACCATACGTTTGTTACAGTTTGTAAATCGCTTGTTACAGTTTGATCAATCAAATTAAATACTCTTGCAACTCAATTTTTTAACTCTTGAATTAGATTACTTAAACAAATAATAACTATACACTCTACACTTTTTCTAAATAATTATTTATATTTAAAAAAAAAATTATCCAACAAAAAATGGAGAGCATACACTCAAAATTTTATTTAAGAATTGATAAAATGAACTATAAATACTTTAATAGTCCAAACTAGCTATTAAACCATAAATAACTAGGTCAATCACACCCAGGCACCTTGCCCCCTTTATTTATAGGAAGTCTTGTATGTAAACGTTGATGGAATTGGGCGATGTGGGACAACTGTACAAGTATTCTCTTTTGTTTCTTCTTTTTGTTATGCAAAAACCAATTCCACTCATATTTTATAAAATCTAAAAGATGATGTCTTTTTTTTTTTTTTTTTTTTTCCCATATACAGTTAGTTAACTTGTAGTGTTTTCATGTCATCTGATATACTTAGTTTATCGAACTGAAGCATGTAAACCAAAACTACTTAGGAGGCTTTTTTGTCCTTTTCATTACATAGAGATATCATATATGAATTAAGGGGGGCACACACATCTATCAAATATTCACAGCGGAACCTATGCTTGTTGTCGCTCGGTCTCTTATGAAAAAGCTCATCTATGATGTGTCGGGAAAATTGAGAGTGGAACAAAAAAGAAGTATATTAAGTTGTAGCTTGAACGCAAATGGAACTGTAACTATGATTCAAATATAACATGGTTATAGCAATATCACAATAATATATATATATATATATATATATATATATATATATATATATATATATATATATATATATATATATATATATATATATATATATATATTTAACAAGACATGCCAAAAAATAACACTCTCTTCTCCTTGTCGTTGTCATATTTGACGAAAGACTTTTTTACTTTCAGGTAATTTCATTAATTTATTGCAAATTTATTCCATTGAAATGGACAATTTTTTGTTTTGAAGTGTAGGTGACAATTCAATCAATTGCTAGACAAATGAGTCGATACTACTTGACAATTCGCTAGGTAGTTGTATTTAAAACATCATTTTATTATTTTGCTTGTAAAGTTTTTAACTATAATGTGTTTACCCACCAATTAAGCAACGGATTCGACATTTCGTTTCCCATCGAAGGCTACGATTTTTTTTTCCTCGTAATCCATTTTGTCTTGTCCAATCATGTTTCGGCATGCCATCTTGAACATCAATACAATGGATATATGTTTCTTAAACGAATATTAAATGTGACCTAGAGACCAATATACATTGTTATAAAGTATCTCATAAAATTTCTTTTATATGTTCTTTTGTGGGGTTTTGATAGGTTTTAAGAAGTTTATACATAAAAAGACATGTTAGGATTTTGATGAAACAGAACAATATACGTTCACATGAACATATGATGAAGTATTTGGGTACCAAACATGTATAGGCTAGAAAAGAAGTTACAGATTGTTGAATTGGTTCATTTTGGTGGACCGATGTATATTTTCAGCCAAAGTTCAAGTCTTGTTCACGGTCCAATTTGGGTTTAGATGAACTAAAGTGAACCGCGGGGAACCAAAAATAGTATGACCGAGAACCACGCCGTGTAATATTGATCCCAAACTTGATCATTTACAAATCGCAAGCCTTTTTTGTGTGTATCTAATTAACCCGGTTTTGAAACAGACCAAAACAACCTAACCATCAAGATCCAATGATCCAGTCCGGTTTTAATTGAGTTTTCCGGTTTGAAATTTCCACACCTATGGGAACTTCAGTTAAGAATCAAGCTATAGGCTACTCACTGCTAGATATTTGAAACAACACCAACACTTCACATTTGTTACATTATATAAACTATACACGTTTGCTACCAAGTGTTCCATACATACAATTTGCAACCACGTTTTTTTTTTTTTTTTTTTTTTTTTTTTTTTTTTTTTTTTTTTGGTAACCATGATTTCCGACGTTTTGGCCGACTAATCCACGGGATTTGAACCCATCGCCACACAGACTCAAACAAGGTAAATCCTTCCATTAAGGGTGGCATAGTGGCAAAATAGTTTGTGACTACCACTCTAAAACATGTGAGGTCTCAAGCTCAATTCATGCTACGTGCAAACAATCTTAAGTGGCCACGCCAACCTCCTGCAACCACGGTTTCAGCATCAAAAAACTTAATATAACCACCTTTCGCTTCGATTCTCAAATAATATTTAGTCCCGGACACCACTTGACTCTTAGCCTTAACAACTTCCACAAACTTTAAACTGCCATTAACCCCAATTTTCTATTATATTCTTCGATAAGAAAACCGTCCTAGTTCTTGCACTTCTTGGCTGTTTTTCATATCTGTGATCTTTGTACGACCACCTGTATCGCGTTTGCTAGGAAAAGCATGCACATCAAAATTGTGACAGTTAAGATTTGTTGCTTTGACCATTGGTTATATAACCATTTAGTAATATAGTTTTAATGTAATTGTTAAGTAAGATTAACCGATCAATATTTATTTTATTAGTATTTTAATCAAATATGGACACTTAAACATAATGAATGTATTACGAAAAGCTTCTGTGAGTAAGAAGGAAATGAGTGTTGGATTTGCGACTTTGTCCCACATCGGTGAAGGAGTAAACGTGTAAGAGATTTATAACCAAGATTATCTAAACAAAATTTTAGTTTGTTTGTACATTAACTGTCTTTGTTATAAATTCTTCAATGTGCATGACCCTTGAGTTATTTTTAGTTAATCTTTTTCATATAAAACCTAACATCTAACCGTCATATTGATGAAAGTTTAAAGGATCGCTCTTTTTTTCATCGCATAATATCAAATCTATTGCACAAGTCTTATATTTCATCTTCTTTTCTGTCACTCAAGTAACATGCAACTATAAGCTGAAGTCGTCGGTCATCACTAAAAAAACCATTTAAAATAATAACAGTATTCTAGCGATATTCTAGCGACCACACCAACCGGTCTTGTAATCAATATGAGAAGCACATCATGTAACTAACATAATTAAAAGGTTAGGGGACTAGATTTAAGGCATTAACTTATGTTTTTTGTTGCATGTACGAGGCTATTAGGAACATAAACTATAGTATGCGGGGATGATGCCTGTAATTTAAATAATATTTAGTTTTATATATCGTATTCAATATTCTTATCAAGTAGTTAACAGTGACGATTTCGTTGAAACGTTAAAAATTAACCTCTAAAACCTTATGTTTTTTGTCGCATCTTTTAGGTTATTAGGAACATGAATTACAGAATGCGTTGATGATACATGTACTTCAAGTATTTAGAGTTTTATAGATCGTTTAAACAATGTTCTTATATAATAGTTAACAGTGATGATCGTGGAAATGTTGAAACTTAAATCCAAAGAAAAGGTTTTAATTTGGTTTGGTCCAAACAACCTTTATGTTCTAATGTAAGCTTATGATGGAAACCAAACGTTGTACGTGTCTT
>JARVZY010002298.1:0-68378 GCA_030686995.1 Artemisia argyi | reverse complement strand
GTTTATTTGTGGATCAGGGCTGGTTTGGTTGTGTGTTTGGATTTGGATTAGATATTACAAAGGTGGTCCATTTGGTTTGTATGAAATATAAGCCCAAGGATCAAATATGTAATTTTTGAATTTTGAAGGGGTTGGTGTGATATTGTTCCATAGTTAACCAAGGGACTTTTCTTGCTACATAAGAATAATACAAGGACCAATATTAATATTTTCCAAAATAACACATCCGGGGACCAATTATGCCAAAATTCAAAGTATAGGGACCAAACTTGTAATTTCTCCAAACCTTTCACCCAAGGACCATATTTGCCAACTTGTGATTTCCCAAGGACCCAAAAAATGATTTTTCATCCAAAAATTCTCACCAGGGACTGTTTTTGCCAATTGTGAAACTCTAGGGACTAAATTGCAAATTTCTCAAAACTTTTGAAATTTTTCACCAAAGGACTAAATATGACAACTTATGATTTTAAAAGGACCTTTGGTGATAATTTTCTATATTTTGAATGACCAGGGACTAGTCTTGACATTTTATGAAAGTTGGGGGACTGAAACTGCCAATTTTGCAAACTTTGTACGTTTTTCATCTGTTTTTACTCTTTTTGCATCTAAAACATATAAAACACAATTCCTGGAATATTTTCAGTATTTTGATGCCTTTTTGAGTGTTTTTGTATGTTTTGCAGTTCAGATTTGACCAAAAATGATGAGTGTTTGAGCACTCATCACGCCCTGACCACGTATATGCTAACTATTATCCAGGGTGACAACAAGATTTCACCTGTTCCCTCTCCCACCAAGAAGGTGAAGTAGAAGAAGGGACGGGGGTCTAGGAAGGTGGCTCAACCCAAGTCACTCGCCACTGGTACCTCTATCTCTAAGCCTGTAAAAAGGAGGCAACAACATACCCTGACTGCTGACACCATCAGGATCATTACCGAATCACTGGCCCTAAAACAACCGCCAACGGAGGGCACTGAGACATCACACTCAGTGTCCTCGGGCAAAACCATTCCCAAAGGCTCTGCTGACATAAACAAGTCAGTGGAGTTGGAATCAACTCAACCTCCACATCCTGATAAAGGCTCTGCCCAATCAAAACCAGGATCCCAGGGAGCAAGGGGTCCTAAATTCTCGGTGGGGCAGCACTACTCCACTGAGAATGGGGACCCACACCACTTCACATCCTGCTAAAGGCTTGGATAAATCACAACCCAAGCATCAGGGAGGAGTTAACACCCCTAAATCTTCGACAGGCCAGCACAAGCCTGTTGGAAAGGGGGGATAACCACTCAGGTGCCTGATAAGGACATTCGTAAATCAAAGCTTTTGTCTGAGGGCACAACAACTCTTCCCAAAGACTCAGAGGGACTTACACAACCCACTGATAGGGACACAAAAATCACAATTCCTAAGGATGGCACCGGAAAACGCCCATCAGTGTCTGAGGAAAAAATACCACCCGCTGATATGGAACCCAAACCCACTCATGGAGATGCCCACAACTTGGGAACTGGCTCTAAGGACCAGGCAGATAAAACCCAGTTTGCTGGATTAGAGGGGTTAAGACCTGGCCAAAAGGAAGGCGAGTCTTCTTATGAAGAGGAGTTGGATACCCAACTTGTGCAGATTCAGTCTATGGCTGATGTTCAGGCAGCCTTGTTCTCAGATGATGAATTTCACAGTGATGAAGACGTTTTTGAAGCCGGAGATGACATGGATGTTGAGGAGCATGTCCCTGAACCAATCTCTCAGTCTGCTCAATCTCCTATCCATGAAGACGCTGAATCCCACTCCGAGTCCGAATCCTTAGATGATGATCAAGCTCCTCTCACTGGGAAGTTCTTTACTAAGTTCATCAAAAAGGCCACCAATGCCTTATTCAAGGGAGTCAATGATGAAGTTTTTGATATGCACATTGAACAAGCAGTTCACTACTTCAATCTCAAGGAGTCAGTTGAAGAATTTAATGAAGATGTCAGGGAGCAGAACTCCTCTATTAACTTCTCCCTGACACAGATGGTCTCATATCTTAACCAGTTCCTTGAATCCCTCACCAAACTGAATACAGGGGTTCAGTCCATTCAAGAATCGATTAAGGATGATCCTAAACTCACCAGGAAGCTCCTTCAGGCATCAGAGACCTATCAGCTAAACTCTGTGCATCTCACTGAGCTACTCACCCTGATGAAGTTCTTTAATCTTCAGGCTCTCAGTACCTCAGTGGATTCTGTCAAAACCTCCCTCGCTGCCTTGGATCAATCAGTGGCAGCTCAGTCTCAAAAGTCAGCTTCTGTGGCCTGGAGTTTTGGTTCACGCATGATGGCAATTGAAAATACTCAGGCATCACTTGAGGCCAAAGTGTCTACCATTCAGCAGGACACTTCCGACATCAAGACTATGATGACTGAGATCTACCAGGCCTTTAAGGGTACCTCTCCTTCTGCATCAGTCAGATCAACTCTTGCCATCACCTCAGCTCAGGTAACAATTGAGGGGGAGAAAAATGCAACTGATGCTCCCTTCACTGAAGCTCTAGAAGCCTCAACAAGTCAACCAATGGCTACCGATGTTGCTTCAAGAGGACAACCCTCTCACACTGAGGGGGAGCATGTCACTGAGGCTACTCCTATCTCCTCCTACCAGCCTCATGAAGCAACAATCTCTCCATCACTCAGGAAGGAAAAGGGCAAAAACATACTTGCAACACCTGAACCTGAATTAGTGCGGACGCCTGCCTCCACCTTAGTCAGACATGACCCTGATGAACCCATCAAAGTTCCATTTGAAATCAATGGAGTGATTCATCACTTCACTGACGCTGAAATTCAAGCTTATTTGGAAAAAGATGAGATACTGAAAAAGGTAGCTGAGGAAGAAAGGATGAGCAAACCCGCCCTTATAAAGGTTGTTCATGAAGAGGCTGAGAAGATTGGGTTGGACACTAAGGAACTGGCTAGTGGGCAAGCTGGTGCAGTCTTCCAAAAGGCTCAGGAGGAAGAAATGAGTGCCCTCAAAAAGCAAAGAGAACAAAAGCTCAGGAAGGACACTCAGATCAGGAAGACCAGGATTGAGAGGTATACGTAGGTGATGAAAGAAAGACTGAAACCCGAAACGATCACTGATATTCAGATCCATCGCAACACCAATCCTGATGTTGTCACTGTCTTCAGGGGACCTGACCAAATAGTAATGGACATCTATAAACCATTCAGGTTCACTGATTTTGGCATCTCCGAACTGGATAAGCCTCGACCAATCATCTCCAAGAAGCAGAATGTAGTGGTTCCTGATCTCTTGAAGTCACTAAAGCTGAGGTATGAAAGACTGATGAACATGCTTGAAGCTCTTGGCATTCCCTCTCTACTTCCTGCTTCATCTACTCAGACTGCTCCACCAAAGGCATCCAAAAGGAAAAGGAAGCAAATTGAGTTGAAGCCTGAGATCAAGGTCCCTAGGCTAGATTGTGATAGGTCTCTTCCTAAAGGAATTTGTTAGGTCATGATTTTTTAACATAAGCACATAGAATTCTAGAAAGAGAAAGTAAGTTTAGAGAGAGAGAGAGTGGAAGGAACTCTTGAAATGAAATGAAAGAGATGAAATCACTAGAGAACCAACACCCTCAAATGAGGGGATATAAGGGTTTATAGGTGAGGACTATGGCTTCTCTAAACTTTGACAATATTACATAATAAGCCCTTAGACCTTTACCAAACACATAAACTTAGCATAAAACTAATAAAAACATATAAAATCACTAACGTACTAACATAATATTGCAACCTATTACAAAACTTAATGACCGACACTTGAATTAATAAAGTCTATTCCCAACAATCTCCCCCTAAGTGTTGGTCATCAAAGGTTGCCCGACGTCGTCATCTTCTAAATTTTGACTTTGTTGTTGACGTCTTCAAAAATTGTTAGTAAAATCTTTCATCGTTTTTTGTTCTTTGTTGATATGGTGGTGATCATATTATGAAGTTGTCTGCCGTTCGTCACTTCTTTGTCTGTGGTGGTTGTCCACCATTCCAACATGCTCATACATCTTTGGACTTTGACTTTCAAATGCACGAAGTTCCTTTACATACACTTTGATCTTTGATCTTTGGTCTTTATACTTTGTAGATTTTTCTTTTTGGTGTAGAATCTTTCTTTGAACTTTGTGTTGCTTAGATCTTTGGAGGAGATTTCATTGGCTTCAAGATGTATGCATGAGCATGCTGGAATCTACCATCATGGAGGTGATTTGTACCTGCAGGTAAACAGTTAGCAATAATCAATCGGTACTTACAGATAAGGAATTAGAGCTCGTCAACAGCATATTATGAAGACTCCTTCTAATCCTTATCAAGGCAATTCCCATATCATATACTCCCGAAGGAGCTTACGAGACCTACTAAGTAGCTCAATGACTGGGTAAGTCACTGGGGATCACACCACGACTGTAGACCGCTACGGAACCACCGCGAACACTAAGCGTAACCCGTGAAGGGTTACCAAAGTGACCTGCTGTCAGGGCTGTTTGATGTTGACCCTGGCAGGAATTTCCATTCAATCATTGAGAAATACATTTGTAATTATCTCATAAACATTCTCGGCAGATTGCTAAGATCTGCGAAGGACTCGATAATTTACAGCTGGTGTCCATTGATGTAGAACACCAATTGTAGAAATACTAAGTGTTCCTAAGAGATCTTTGATGTATTTCATGGCTCTAGACTCGAAAAGTGCACACTTAGGTTTCCTATGCGGAGACTAGGGAGGGGTCTCCTGCTTCAATATCAACCGTCTCTAAGAGATAAGTCGATAGATTACACCAGTTCCCCATGAGAATGAAACAAGCTCTTTTAAGAGAACTTGAGTGGCTTAGAAGGTTAAGTGCAGTGCGTCATTAGGTCCATGACGTCTTTATCTTCAATACCGGTGTCGCATTAGCAACAACCAGTAGCATACGAGTTGTACCCATTGTCTGCCCTAAGGTTGAACATATGGAGGGCTATTTCTTTTCACCATTTTCTTTACTTTTCTTTTTAATTCTTCAACTCCTTCTTTCCCCTTTCATTCTTTTCTCTTTTTTTCTTATCATACCTAAGGACTTCTAATTCTAACTATTGGAGTTGTCCTTGGGTAGATCCCTCTGGCTCTGACGGATCATAGGACGGTTTTCCCTAACCTTAGTCACCTTATAACTCCATGACTATCCTATAATTGCCATGAAACCTTTGATTGAAAATCACTCAAAGTGTTTGTGATTATCAAACATTTTGTTTAACACTTTGAGAGTTTTGTGTTTACTTTTGAAGGGCTCCCCCTTCACATGTGCTCATAAGTATTTAATAAATTTGCACATGCGGGAGGAGCACGCACTTTTTGAATTGATCCACTTTCAGTGAACAAGACTGATTCAAGACACGCTTACATCACTAGTTATACTAGCTTGAAGTTATTACCCGGCTTGGTCAAGTCCACAGAAAGTTTCTCGAAACAGTACATTTCTAGTAAGACAAATCCTTTTCGAGACACGCTTACGTGGCTAGTTAAAGGGTTCCATTGTCAGCTTTTAGGTGACAACTAGCTCTAGTAACTAACTTGATGTTATTACCCATCGACGATAAGTCTTTTCGATTATTAACGTTTATGTTTCGTCAATTCTTGGGTTAATCCTGAGTCTAGCTCGCATGAGATTTGACTTTAAGCAACTTTGAACTTTCATATTTTAATCACTTTCACTTTTCTCCCCCTCAAAAATAGCATATGAAATGTTGTTTTTGTTAAACTTTTGATTAAAATATGCTTTTTGAGTCTTATAGGGAGATATCAACAAGAACTTTTGTTTTTCAAAAACGATGAGTTTTCAAGTGCTCGCCCTCAATAAGTGAATACTCATTGAGGTGAAATACTTGTCTTTTGAGCAGAATTATGAAAATCAGAAAATGTTTAATTAATTCTACTCAAAAGTAAAAAGTCTTCGCTCCTTATATTAGGATTGAGGCACTGAAGCGTACCTCAGGGTCCTTTCATTACAAGCACGGGTTGTACATTGTTTTACGTGCACAAACCAATAAGCATGATTTTGACGAAACATTTAGTTTTCGAAATACTCCCCCTCAAAACTCGCATATGTTTTGACAATTTTAAACTTTAGAGCGAATTGGGGAGTAAAGATTTGAAAAATATTGAACAAAATTTTGAAAAGTTTTGAAAAACCTTTTGAAAAATTTTGAATAAATTTTGCTCAAGATTAAGAAGTTTTAGATAAGCTTTGCATGGGAACTTCTTCTTGTTTTCATGGATAAGTGCACGTTTTATTTTAAAGAATGGTTAAGCAAGGCACTTTCCTTTATTTGAAACCCGAGTTGTACACTGAAATGTGTGCACAAGTCATTGTTTTCATACAAAATTAGTTTTCTTTAAATAAAATACTCTCCCTCAAATAATTAAGTTTATTCAAGAGATAGTCTTCTTGAGAAGAATTTTGAATTGTATTTTAAAATACCTTTTGAAAATTCGTAAGATGATTCTGCTCAAGGTTTTAGAAAACATAATCAAGTATTATACAACAAAGAATGCTTGAAATTCAAAACTCTTTTATTGTTGAAAGTTGTTTGAGACCCGGAGTCTCTCTTTTGAGTTTTAAAATCTGAAGAAGAAGATTTCCATTTAGAGTTGAACCTCATGGGTTCTTTTTGAAGATTAGACTTTGTGATGAATGAAAACCTTCCCATATTTAGGATGTTCAGATCAGAGACATTCTTTTATTGAAGCCAAAGCATTCCAGATTTTGAAAATTTGAAAGGTTTTGAACGACTTTGCTTTGGTCTCCACACTTGCTTTACTGGTGTAAAATGAGAGTGTGAAGTTTGAAAAAATTTGTTTCTCACCATTTTGAATCCTTTTCCAAGTTTAGCCTTTTGACAAATTTAGCCCTTTGTCTTCAAAATATGTTCCATAAGAAACATTTTGACAATTGTTGAAGTTTTGACTTTCAATGGGATGACATGTACTTGTACACAGAGAAAATGCATCAGGCACAAACAAGTATGCGGATGAATCAAAACCTCATTCTAAATCAACCTTAGTGCTCAGAATTCTCAAATTAACACATAAGATCAGAGATTAAATCATTCTTTCACTCGAGATCTTCCAATTATGATTATGGTTTGGGGTTATGATTTGAGTCTATGCACACATGTTAGCATCATAATACCTGAATATTAAACAAGCAAACGTCCTAGTAATAGCAGCAAAGACATCGACATCTTAAACCCTAAATCACATGATTTCTAACCTATGTTGATTCTAATTATGCAAACACACCAATCGAGCATTCTTTAGTGTTCTCTAAAGTTATTTGAAATAATTAAGTAGACTAAACACATAAAAAGGAAACGCCCTGATTGATAATTACATGAACCCTAGTTTTTGATTATACCTTTTTGACCGTTGAAAACATTTGAAACATTTAGGGAATGATTAGACAACAACAATGAAGAGATTAGAAACTCACAATTATGGAAACAATCGAGGATAAAAAATCGTTAGCCTGAATCGTTGAGATTTTAATTATGTGTGAAACTTTTGAGAACATTTGTGAAAACATTGATTAGAGCCCATTTTATTTATTTATTTTTCAAGCAATGTCCTTTCACCTAAGTTTAAGTCTTTTGTGAATCTATACTCATTAAAGGTTAATTACTTTTCCATTTGAAGTCCAAACTAGATTAATTTGGGATCGTTGCAGAAAAAATGTCTTTTCTCCCCCTCGAATTAGCATTTATTTTGTGAAACATTTTTTGCACAATTTAATTCGAGAGATCAAAGAACTTTTTGAAAATGAGTTTTTAATCCAAATGATGAAAAAACATTTTATCCTTGAAGAATTATGATGATGTGTGCAAACTTCATGATTTTGTGAAAGTTTTCTCCCCCTCAAAACATGTTCCATTTTGACAATGTAAAGCAAAATTGTTTTAATGAAGGAACATAGTTTTGAAGATTCGAAGTTTGTACACAAAGAAAGAAGAGATATTTTTTTGTTTTTTTGTTTGTTTGTTTTTTTTTTTTTTTTTTTTTTTTTTTTTTTTTGAGAAAATATTTACAAAAAAGAGTTAGATGTTTGACTCACTTAGTTTTTAAGAAAATTTTGCAAATCATCTAGAGTCAAACACCGTATACCAATATGGTGAACTAAATCGACAAACCTTGATGGAGGTCATGCCTTTGTAAACAAGTCCGCCAACTGGTATTCAGTACCCACAAACTCTAATTCTTTTGTACCCTTCTCGACATGCTCTTAGATGAAATGGTAGAGGAGAGCAATTTGTAGGGCTTTAGAATGATGAATGGTGTTGCATGAGATTGCAAAAGCACACTTTGAGTCGCAGTACATTGAGATCTAGTCAAATACATAGCCGTAGTCCGTGAGCTAAGTTCTCATCCAAATGACTTGAGCACAGAAAGCAGACATGGCTACATACTAAGCTTTTTGTTGATGACAGTGATGTATAATCCTGCTTCATTGACTGTATCCCTTTGTAACTAAACAAGATTTGTTGCGAATCACTGTGCCTTCTGCATCCAGCTTGTTTTTCCAAATCCATTTAATTCCAATGATGTGTCGAAGGGTGATGTTGGTAGAACGTATGCATATTAGACGGATCCAAATTGCGAGAAGACGACTCTACTATATCAGGAATGGTGGGAGTCGGTGCAAATGGATTGAAGAACGCATTTATGTCATAATCTATAGGTTGTGGTACTGATTGTTGTTCTAGATCTTCAGCTGGTTATCTGGAGTTGGAAGCGGTTTGTCCTGCTAATTTTGGAGATTCACTTGGAGGACCGTCTTACTCAACATTGGTTGTTGTTTGTTGAGGTGTGTCAGATACTTGAATATTCTCAGGGTGTGCAGTGGAAATTGGTGAGACATCTTGAGTTATTGAATCATCAAACAATTGAGCAAACAGGGTTTTCAATTCCTTGCGGGAGAGTGACAATGGTTCAGCCAAAGATTCTAGAAAGTTTAGACGGTTGATTGCGGGTCCTAAGATGTTTTGCTCAGAAGCCATTGTAGATGTGCTTTTAAACGGTTGGTTGCGGGTCCTAAGCTGTTGTGCTCAGAAACCATAACATGAAGCTCGGGTCCAAAACTGATTTGTTCCGAAGCCATTCCTGTTGAATCTGTAAAGAAAGAAAGAAGAGACAAAACAGAGAACATGGACCCCGAAGTATAACTGGGTTTCAGATGTTAGAAGCATAAAGATGTAGTGTCAATTATCTTTTTGACACTCGAACACACAATTATGATGGTTTTCATTCTTGTCTCAGAGGTAGATGTAGTGGAGATCACATTAGTTTTGGTGCAAAAGTCTAAAATCTTTCCTGTAGGAATCCACCTAAGACCAATCGTTTTGAAAATTCTACCTGTGGGTACCCACCTAATGTTAGATCTAGGAGATGTTTTCTTTTTAGATGCAGTGAGAGCATCACTTGGTTGAGAAAACCTACGTCCTATATTGATCCACTTTTTAGGTTTCTGACTTATGACATTTGGTTCAACAGGTTTGTTTGTCTTAGTCGATTGAGCCTTTGCAAGTGAATTTCCTTTTTGAAGATACTTTAAAGCACAGACAACATGATTATTTACGCAGCTACTCTTAGAAGCTAGCCAATTCCTATTAGTTTGTTGAGTACTCTTAGGTTTTGGTGTGCTACTACAAGTAGTGTTTTGTACTACAGTGGAAGGCATCACTCGAGGTTTTGATCCTAAAATTCCATCCTTTTGAAGTAGCGCCTTTTTTCTAGCCTTTTCTAGATCATAGTTCTTGTACATGTCATATGTGTCATAAGACTCTTTACTTTTAATGCTCGTTTTAGACATTGTTTTTGAACTAATCCTATATGAGCCAGGCATAATCACTTGTTGAGATTTAGCAGACACAGATGGATTTCCCTTAGGCCAAGAATGTGGAGTGACTGGTTTTGTCAAATTATTTTTCTCAACAACTTGGGAGGCAAACCGAGATTTTGAAAATTTAGATCGTTCAGATTTAAATGCAGTTGGTTGTCTAACCACTGATTGTATTATGTTTATTTGAAGAGGCGGTTTCCCCAAGATTGATGGTTTTACAAACTTAGTATCCACACTCTGGCCAGACAATCTTCTTAATTTGTTTTGCAATGCAGCATGTGCAAACACCTTTGCTTGAATTTGACCTTTTAAAAGCTCATTTTCCTTAACTAATGTATCCACACGTTTACTTTGTTCATTCAAAAATTGACCATTGTTGCCCAAATTTAGAGATTCGTTTTGCAATTTAAGTTCAAGTGAGATGCAATGTGCCTCCAGTTTTGAAAAATCTTTATGAAACTGGGCAATGGTCTTTTTGAGAAGAATATTTTTAGACTTAAGAATTTGGTTTGTTGTTTCAGTCATTAGATTATCAGGTAAGGACTCAGACTTAGAAAGTTTGTCAAGACATTGTACAGCATTCTGGTCAACCTCTCCTTCATTACTGAAGTAAGGTTGCTCAGATTGTTGTTTCTCATTTGCAGGCATAATATGATAAACAGTAGATTGTACCTCAACCATTTGCTCTTTGTCAAAATTAGGTTCTGTGTCATAGATGGGTATGTTATCTTCCTCATCCATCTGTTCTTTGTCAAAGTTGGGCTTTGAGTCATAGGAGGGTCTGATCTCTGCACAGTCTGCATCTGTATCATTCCCTAATCTAATGCTGTCATCATGCTCTTCTAATTATGTCCCATTAGTTTCCATGACAACCAAATTAACTTCCAATACATCAACTTTATGAACTTGCTCTTCTTGAATCTGCAAATTCTTTTTATTTACCCTTTTGTCATACTCTTGTGTGTGAAGTACTCTTTTAGCAATTGACTTCTCAATAGCGTCCAGGTGTTGGAGCAATATATCTTTGAAGGTTTGAGCCTCAATTCGAGTGTATTCTAAAAAATACTCGCTTACCACTTCACAGTCATAACTGATGAAATGTTGAAACTGTTCCTTGAGAACTCTGAAGGCGGCCTTGGATTCAATCTCGTGAAATTCTTCAATTGCAAGTTGCTTTTCAAGTTGATTCACGTTGTTGAACATCGTATTAGTGAAAATGTCAACTTTTTCTCCAAAGAGGTCTAGAAATACATGTCTGAATAGACACTCGGAACGAGTTTCTGCTAAGTCTTTGTTTGAGAGAAGCTGAAGGTGTGACTGAAGTAATCTAAAAGATGTCATGCATTTCTCTTTGTTTAATTTCACAAATGGATCTTCAGAATCATCATAATCATATTTCGGGCTTGTATTATTCATGTGAAATTCCTGCATGTTTGCCATTAACATCACATCTGTTGTATCGGCTCCAAAATCTGTTGTATTGGATTCCAAATCTGCATATTCATTGTCAGATGGAATATCTCCCATGAAACTTTGCAAAACAGCATTGATATTACCCCCTTCAACTTCCATTTGACTAAGTGTGGCATTGTATTCAACATTAGCGTCAAAGAGTGGAGTTGAATCATAGTCTTGAGCTTCCACATCTGCAATATATTCCGTATATGCCATAAATGCCATGCTAGGTTCGATAAGATCTTCTTCATCATCTGTATCTTCCATTGTGTTAAAGCATTCATAGGTTGAAGTCTTCATGCATTTGGCTTTATTAGTATATGCTTGTCCAAGCTTCACTAGATTTTGTAGAAGAGATTGCATGTGATCATTTAGTGTTGCAGGATGGTACTGTGGAATGAAGATATGCTCAGGTGCATTTGGAGGAATGAAGAAGAGACCATTTGGAGTATAAATGAAGGATCCATGGTCAACAGCTGGAGATGGTGGAGCAGGGAGAATGGTCTTCAGTGGATTCATGCTTAAACCAGATTCAAGAATTTGCTTCATTCTGATGTGATGAAGTTCTTCTGTATGATGCATAGCTTCAAGATATTTCCACATTTCATAAACACTGGCTTGAAAGTCCATATTCATGTAAATTGAGTTGGGAAGGGCTAGTCTCATGAACCATGAAGCTTGTTGGTCAGCATTGTACTGAGCAAGTTCAGTAGCATTCAAATCTTCATCAGTTTGTAGTCTGATAATCCCTGTTGAGTCAGCAAGAAATATCATTTTATATGGACCATCTTGAATGGATTTAAGCATGAGATCTGCAGCAGGACGATCTGTGAGCCATTATAGAAATCTCCGTTTCCAATCAGTATACGTTCCTGGTAGCAACATTGGAGGCATTGATTCAGTGCCAAAGAGCAGAACATGACGAATGAGGGAGATGTGACTTTGTTGTTGATGATACTGTTGCTGATGAGAATATTGGTGAGGAAGGTAGTTGGAAGAAGGTACTGTTGCTGATGACTGTTGCTGATGAGAATATTGGTGAGGAAGGTAGTTGGAAGAAGGTACTGTTGCTGATGACTGTTGCTGATGAGAATATTGGTGAGGAAGGTAGTTGGAAGAAGGTGATTGAGACATTGTAAATGACATTTCTCTCCCCCTTGATTGTTACGACGTAATCAAAATAATCAAACAAAAATGTCACACTCAAGGTCGATATACTGAATTCTGATTTGTTGAGCCGTGCCACGAAAAGATAAGAGCAAGATAAGAAGGAAAAACTTTGATAAGATGAGATGATTAGTGATTATATTAATATGGATCTTTAAGGATAAATAAAGGTTTTAGTTTTAGGTATGACTTGCTAACTTGATAAAATAATAGGCTTCTAACTTGGTATAGCTTTCAGAAATTGTAACTCGGTAAAGCTTTTCAGGAGTACTAACTCGGTAAAGTAGTGTAACTCGGTAAATTTTGTAACTTTATAACTCGGATAAGGTTGTCTGAAGTACTTAACTCGGTAAATATGTGGTTTAGTAACTCGATATAGCTTGCAAGATAGCTAACTAGGTAAGACTTTGTAACTTGATAAGATTTTTAGCTCGATAAACTACTAACTCGGTAAGCAAGAAATAAATTGAATATAGTTACCCCTAGGTATCAACCACAAATAACCTTACTCGAAAAACGATAAGGTAGTAGCTAACTCGCCAAATTTTTAACTCGATGCAATCCTAACTCGCTAAACCAATTCTAACTCGATAAACAGACAAACCTAACTCGCTAAACCAAGCTAACTCGATAAACAGACAAACCTAACTCGCTAAACCAAGCTAACTCGATAACTCCAATACCTAACTCGATAAACCGCCGATGAACAGTACCAGATTCTTAAAAAAACGCGTCTAATCCTAGTTATTTCGACCAAATCTAACCTAAAACAACCTATATTATCCCATTGCAAATGATACCACCTGTTAGGTCATGATTTCTTAACATAAGCACATAGAATTCTAGAGAGAGAAAGTAAGTTTAGAGAGAGAAAGTGGAAGGAACTCTTGAAATGAAATGAAAGAGATGAAATCACTAGAGAACCAAAACCATCAAATGAAGGGATACAAGGGTATTTATAGGTGAGGACTAGGGCTTCTCTAAACTTTGACAATATTACATAATAAGCCCTTAGACCTTTACTAAACACATAAACTTAGCATAAAACTAATAAAAACATATAAAATCACTAACATACTAACATAATATTGCAACCTATTACAAAACTTAATGACCGACACTTGAATTAATAAAGTCTATTCCCAACAGAATTACCTTTGTGAACAACATGGTTCTTGAAGCATCTGAAAGAGGCTTGTGCTTCACTGATGAATATAGGAACCCTGCTTTCCAAAGGTGGTCTGACATTGATAAGGCTGGGATTAAGGCGATGCTTATGTACCTCATGATGGCTTCCCCTATCAAGTGTGCTAAAAATATGAGGTTCTGCCTGGACCTGAAAGCCAAGATTGAGGAGCATCCTGACAAACATCTCCTGAGGTCAAAGAAGGCAAAGCTTGAGGCTCTTGGTTACCAACTGAACATCTGAATCTACAACAACTATCTTTTTTTGTGTTTTTGTATTGTTAGTAGGATCTGTAATAGCTATTAATAAACATTGAAGTTCTTTTAAGTTATCAGTGTCCTAGTCTAATTACATTATCACTCATTGAGAGATGAAGACCCCTGCCAACTCACACTGAATCATGAAACACTTAGGCTATTTGTATATCCAAATAGGGGGAGACTGTTGGGTCACTAAATTCCCCAATCCTCCTCTAACTAGGATTTGAACATAAAATAACATAAGTGTTTAATATCCGTAAACACAAACAAGTCACTGAGTGAACAGTAACTCAGTGAGTCATCTTCAGGATGCTTAGAACGAGCCTATGAAGAAAGGTTCACCATTCAGTGAGGTGGAACTCAGCGAGTGGCATCTATACCAAGAAGAAGGTGATGGGTTCAGTGAGGATGACAATAACTCACTAAACCCCCAAGATTCCTCAACAACTATTGAAGTACTGAAGACTGAAGATCTGAAGATTAAAGAATGGGCGGGACAAAGCAGGAAAGTTTGAACGTATCAACAGGTGTCCTTATCAACCTGAAGTCAAACTTTCCCTGAATGGCACTATGTCAGGATAGTGTTATCACTGTGCATCAGAAAGGCACATTGTCCTTTATCCAATATAGTCTATTGTAACAGAGATAAAATATGTAAGTACTTTGTCTCTACTAGTTAGGTCATCAATTTGTCTTTATCAGTAATGTTGTAATTTACTTGTGTATAAATAGGTAGTATAAGTGAGGAGTAAAAGTTGACAAGTTTGTTTAATTAATGTTTAGCATTCATAAACCACTTTTACTCCTCCAAAGAACAACACAGTCCCTGAGATTGCTCAGTGTGACCTTTAGTTGTCACGCAAACATTGTTTGGGTTTAGAGAGGAGTCAATACCATACTTGCGTTTCAATCCCAAGTGTTATTCTGCAAACACTTGGGTATAATTCTTTGATTAACTTCTAATAAGAATTAAACGTTGAAAAATATTGTGTCTCTTTTCCTTACGTTTATCTTTGTTGTTAATCTTTTATATCTAAGTTAAAAAGTCATGGAACTTGATTAGATTAACTCTTTAGTTAACTATCAACAAAGTAAACGGGACCAACATCTGCCAAGACTGTCATATTTTGCCCGAGGTTCGGCCCGTTCTACTAGATAGGAATACCCTTATTTCTTTCCCTCCGGAAGGGAAGATAGGTGTTTACACCCCGTTTGTTCGATCACGCCCAGTATCGTCTGCCTCTAACCAAGTTTTTCGTCAGCATTCTTACACATTATAGGATTAATATTTCTCAACTTCATCCTCTTGGGGCAGGTAGGGTGTCACATTTTGAGATTCTTTGTCATGTTTGTGGGGTTGATCCGTCCATTGCCTTGTTTCGATATTTTTATACAAAGACAAAGAAGAATTGCTGGTTGTCTTTTGGCAAGTGTTCTGAAGACACATGCTACACGAAGGTATCTGATTCTCTGAAGAATTAGCAAGACCGATTCTTTTGGGTGGATAGCTTCGCCTATCCTGTTGTTTTTTCGCATCATGTTGGGCAGACTGTGTCTAAAGATAGGCCGATGGGGGCTGATAAGTACAATGCTGCCGATGTTGCTTTCTTGGTTGATAACAAAACTCCGTTTTTAATGTTTTCGAAGGCGTTCCTCTTTTGGGCTAGTCTGAGCCATTACTATTTTCTTGATGAAGATTCTTATCCGGTCTACCGCTTTGAGGGTAGAGGTAGATATACGCTTTCTTCTTCTATTTCTCTATTTCTTTCATGTAGCACTTTTTATATTCATTCATTCCTTTGTTTCGTTTCTTCGTTTTTATGTTCAGAGTTGGACTCGGGGGCTTTGGTTAATTTAGAAGAGCCTTCTAAGGTTGAAGCCCGAGGAAGGCCTATCCGTGACGGAGAGCCTAAGATTTTGGATTTTTCCATTAGCAGGTTGGTTCCTCTGCATCCAATTGGTCCCATTGTTCCTAGTGACCAGATGTCGAAAGAGGTTGATGCACTGTTTGGTAGTGATAATGAGGGTGAGGCCGGACCGAGTGCCCTGGTTATTGATGGAGGTGATGCGGAATCGATTAGTGTTGGCATTGGTCCTGATTGCCATGTTCTTGAGGCTATTAAACCGGCTGGTGATGTTAAGGGTTCTGATAACGCTCTAATTACACATATTTATCCCTTCGAATATATATTATTTATCTATTATATCATAAAGAATACTATGTATTTGTGGAAGATTTGGTGTTAATCTGGTTGCAGGATTGATCGAGAGAAGAAAATAAAAGCATTACTTAAAAGGACGATAAAGAAACAACGATAGTAAAAGGAAGGACTTGAAATGAAAATACATTATAACAGACCCAAGTACGCCGGTTTTAGGACCGTGTGCGGCATACTTGCTTGGCGGGTAAAAGAGTTTGAATCTACACGAAGTACGACGTACTTTCTATGAAGTACGGCGCACCTATCTTATCAATTACAAAGATAGAAGTTATTGATTGCATTCATTGAGAGGCCGATCATTTACCCTCATTTAACCACTTCTTAAGTTTAACTAGGTTAAGAAAGCCTATATAAAGTGACCTACGAGGCAGAGCAAAAATAGCAACAAAGGGGGAACCCTAATGAGAAAGATAGGAAGTATCAAAAGGTTACTAGTGATTTTGGTGAACTCATACCAAGTTCACCATATCAAGGTTGTGCTCGAGATCCAAGTACTGTGACATAGGCTAGGAGAAGGAGTTGAGTCGAGTTTTCTCTTTGGAAACTAGTTATTCATTCGTTGTAATCACTTTGGTACAATTAAATATTTTAAATTATGAAGTTTATGAAATCCATGTTGAATGATATGGATCTTGTTACTGAGATATATGGTTGTTTACATTTACATGTATGCTTGTTATTGATACTATGCTTAAGTTTAATTGATAAGAAGATGATTGGATCATTGTTGAGTGTTTGATGTATCTCTGTGGTAGATGCAGGTCGAAAGGGTCTACTACTTTGCTATTATTTCAAGGTGTTTGTCTATGGCAACTTTGTGTTTACCTTGTAGAAATTGGTCGACAAAACATTTATCAACCCAATCATAATCTTGTTTAATGCTTTATCTCATGTCTAACGAACTTGATAAGGAAATTGGCTTAAGTATACTTATGTTATGAACCAACCTTAATGCATCTGATATATTAAGAATTATAGGTCCAAAGGGATTATTGATATGATGGATAGTTATTTGTAAGAGTGATCACCAGTCATCTCTTGCTCATATATCTTGTTCATGATTGCTTGCTTGTCATTTACATGTTTACTTCCATGTTTCTCAGCCTAAATAAACATAGCCTTTAATCATATTGATAAACGATCTAAATAACCATATTGCTAGTCTTTTGATAAGTGACAATATTGAGACTATACTTTGAAACAATTGCTAACTTGGCTTTTCTACAATCTCTTGGGACGACCTGGTCTTACCTAAAACCTTTACTATAAACGGGGGTTATACTTTACCCATGTGTTTTATATATTGAGGAATTGGTGAAATTAGTATTATAAATTTAAACCTTTTGAAACACATCAGGTTCGGCTTTGAAGTACCTCTTTGCAAAACAAGATGCAAAGCCGAGACTACTTCGTTGGGTTCTCCTCCTACAGGAATTTGATATCATTATTCGTGATAAAAAAGGAGCTGAGAACCTAGCTGCTGATCATCTCTCCCGATTGGAAAACCCCCACCAAGATGTCTTCAAGAGGAAAGAAATTAATGAAACATTCCCTCTTGAGACACTCAATGCGGTTGCCTTTCGTGGAGATTCTGTTACCCCATGGTTTACCGATTTTGCAAACTACCTTGCGGGTAACTTTGTGGTGAAAGGGATGTCGTCCCAACAGAAAAATAAATTCTTCAAAGATGTAAAACATTACTTCTGGGACAACCCCTATCTTTTCAAAATCTATGCGGATCAAGTCATCCGGCGGTGTGTTTATGGCCAAGAAGCCACTGAAATTCTTAAGGCTTGCCATGCTGGTCCCACGGGGGGCCACCACAATCCAAACTACACCGCCAAAAAGGTGTTTGACTCCGGTTTCTTTTGGCCCTCGATTTACAAGGATGCCCAAGAATTAGTCAAGTCCTGTGACGCTTGTCAACGTCACGGGAACATTTCACAAAAGAATAAAATGCCTCAAAATGCAATTCAAGTTTGTGAAATTTTTGACGTCTGGGGCATCGACTTTATGGGGCCATTTCCATCTTCTCATGGCAACAAATACATACTCGTGGCTGTTGACTACTTGTCAAAATGGGTTGAAGCGAAAGCTTTACCCACAAATGATCCCCGAGTAGTTGTGAAATTTTTAAAAGCTCTTTTTGCCCGATTCGAAACTCCATGTGCTATTATTATTGATCGTGGTACGCACTTCTGTAATGACAAATTCGACAAAGTCATGCAAAAGTATGGTGTGACTCACCGTCTTTCTACTGCGTACCACCCTCAAACGAGTGGACAAGTAGAAGTTTCCAATCGGGGCATTAAAAGAATTTTAGAAAGAACCGTAGGTGAAAATCGTGCATCATGGTCGGACAAATTAGATGACGCACTTTGGGCTTTCCGTACGGCTTACAAAACACCCATTGGGTGTACGCCTTACAAACTTGTGTACGGGAAAGCGTGCCATCTTCCGATCAAGCTTGAGCACAAAGCCTATTGGGCTCTCAAGCATGCCAATTTTGACCTCAAAACTGCGGGTAATCATAGAAAAGTTCAACTAAATGAATTAAACGAACTTCGTGATCAAGCTTACGAGAACTCTTTGATCTATAAAGAAAAGACAAAGAAGATTCATGACTCCAAAATCAAGAACCGCGTCTTTAACGTTGGTGATCGAGTCCTTCTTTTCAACTCTAGACTCAAGATCTTCTCGGGAAAGCTAAAAACCCGTTGGACTGGTCCATTCACTATCGCTAAGGTTTATCCTTATGGCACCGTCGAATTATCTCAAAATGACGGTCCTAATTTCAAAGTGAATGGACATCGGTTGAAACATTACTTTGGAGAGGACATACCATCCATGGTTGTCCCGGATCTCCAAACTTTCCCCAAGGACACTTGAATTCGGGGATCGAGTCAAGCTAGCGACTCGATGAACAAAAACAATAGCACAATACGGGTTTTCACCCGTATCTCTGATTTCTTTCTACTTTCTACCATCTTAGTGTGGGGGAATGGCCAACCCCCCGCTGTTTAAAAATGTATATATGTATATAAGTTCAAAAAAAAAAAAAAAAGTGTATACGTAGAAATAAAGTGAAATATGGTGTTTCCACAGTTAGATTCGAATATTGGCTTCTTCCGTTCAAAGAGTCGGCATAATAGCCGGGACTTTGAATATTGAGGACAATATTCATTTCTAAGTGTGGGGAAGGAAATTCTAGCGAATTTTATCAAAATATATCTTCTAGTACCCCCGTTTTTTGCCAAAATTTTTAAAAATTTTTCACTTTATTTTAAAGTTTTTGTAGTTATCAGTCCGCCATGTCTAACCGACAAAAGGATTGGCTAAGTTAGGAGCAAACGGCTCTTGGTAAAGATAACTCAAATCCGTTGACGGCTTGCAATTTGCCCAAAATTGTATGGTACCTCAACTCGCCATATCATAAAAAGTGAATGAGTTGGCTAGCCCGCAAGATTATGGCTTGTGGTAAAGGCAGTGGAAAAACCATAATTGGTAATCAGCTCACCAAGATGTTGACTGTGTCAATCAAGAGTTGGCTAGTCCAGGAGCAAACGGCTCTTGGTAAAGACAAATCAAAACCGTTGAAAGCTGGTGGTTTGCTAAAAATCACATGGTTATCAAGTGGACCATAGTTCTTATTTGAATCGAAATATTTGGCTACTCCAGAAGTGATGGCTTTTGGTAAAGAGATTTCAAATCCATCAAGTTTTCTAAAAAGATTGCTAGGGACTAGCAATAGTTTAGTGTGGGGGATTGATGAGTGCTCAAACACTCATCATTTTTGTCGTATTTAAACTGCCAAAACATACAAAAACAATCAAAAAGTTATCAAAATACTTAAATTATCCCAGGGATTGTGTTTTATGTGTTTTAAAAGCAAAATGAGCAAAAACAAATGAAAAATGATCAAAGTTTGCAATATTGGCAGTTTCAGTCCCCCGAGTTTCAAAACTTGTCAAAAATAGTCCCTATGCATTTATTTTGAAAGAAAAAGTCAATCCAAGCTTTTGAAAGTCAAATATCACAAAATATGATACTTGGGTCATAAGTTTCCAAAATTACATGTTTGGTCCCTGAGATTTCAAAAATGGCAGAAAAGGTCCCTGGGAATTTTGAAAAATGAAAAAATGAGAAATTGGTTCTTAGATTTTGGAATTGTGGCATGATTGGTCCTTGGTAGCACTTTGGGAAATCTACAACATTAGTCCCTAAGATTTTGCAAATTACAAAATTGGTCCTTGTGATACATTTAACTAAACGGACCCTTTTTATTATTTAAACAAAACCAAATCCAATCCAAATCCAAACCAACCCAAAAATACCCCCAGGCCCAATCCCTTATACCCGGCCCATTCCCAAACTAATAAAAATACCCCCGGTCAAACCACCCTTTGACCACCTTCCCTCCCAACACCCCAACGCAAAACCAGGGTCCTGTGTTCCCCCCCCCCCCTCTTCACCTTTCCAACCAATAGCCCCCCACAATAAATTCACTTTACCAACCAAACCAACCCCCACCACCATTCCATTAAATGATCCCACCTATACCACTAATTTTGGTTCGTTGGATTTTTGGCGGGAAAACATGATCAAGGGCTGAGGTGCATCACAAGTCAATTAAATGGTGAGGATTTGGTCAAGGGTCAAAAAGGAAGCCTGTGGGACACTCAGATATCAAAAAGAAGCCATGTGAAGATAGATAGGACCTAATTTTGGATCGATATATATATATGTATGCTCATATGAGCCTTAGTTTAGTGTGTAGTATGTAACTTAGTAGTTTTAGTGTCTATTTGTAACCTTTGTAATCTATTTCAAGTGAATGAAAAAGTTGTTTTAAGTTTATTTCCATGTTCCACATTTCAAATTTATTTAAGAATTTCAATTTCTTGTGTAAGGTTAATTAATGTTATTCACTGGTCTATAAACTCATAATAAGTCTTAAATATCTGTTTTCATAAGGGTTTAAGGTTGTGGAATTGTGTTTATCACAGTTTGAGAAAAATAAAGAAAAATACAAGAAAAATAAAAATAAAATAAAAAAGTTGGGACAAAGGTTGAAGAAAGCTGGAGCAAGGTATATATTGGATGGCCTTGGGATTAGGGACTTGTGGAAGTCATTAGGATTGGTATTGGTCCTTTGGTTCTTGGTCTGCCAAGCTTGGAAGGCTTTTGTAAGCTCAAAATTCCATCTTTTTAGTGTATAAGTAGTACTAGTAGCTTGTATCTGTTTATTTTAGTTAATTATTATTAATTAGACTAGTTGTGATCATTAGGTTGTAGTTTATAGTTGTTTGAATCAAGCTTGCTAATTATTTGTTTAGTTAAGGGGTGTTTGGATTTAACTGTGTGGACCAATTTGGTTGTTCTCAGCATTTTTTGCTTGTTTACTTAGCTCACTTATTGCCTAATAACACCAAGTCAAGCATTAAAACAGTCACTTATTAACAAAAAGTCAAAATCTCATGTAAATTGGTTTAATCATTGTCTGTGAAGGATTTGGTAGATCATAAGCTTCATTTTAAGTCAAAAGTTGTTAACTTTGCTTAAATCAGTTCTTTTACATCTTATTTAACAACATTCAATCATCAAATCTAGGTTTAAAGTTCATTAAAGTCAAAAATCAAGTTTTCATAAAATAGTCAAACTTGCTCTTAGTCAGAAATCCATTTCTTGGATGATTTTTCTAGAATTTTGAGTTTTGAACTAGACCTTGAAATTTGTTATGGTGATAGTGTATCAGCTGGTCTACAAGGACCCATAGTTGGCTTATTTTTGTGATTTTTCCACAAGCTTGTGCACAAGCTCAAAGTGAGTTGCAGGGGAAGCATCTCCCCTGTGCACAGACCTCAGTCTCACTCACCCAACTTGAATGGACCCCACAGGTTTAACCAGTGGGCCACAGACCTAGCTTTTTGGCTTATTAGAAAGCTGATAAGCCAGGATTTTAGACATTAAGCTTATTTTGTAGTTTAGAAGCCATTTGGTAGGGCTGCAAGTGCCCTAAAGTTTGACCATCATCTGAGTTAAGCTGATACCTCAGCTTTTGTACCCAATTTTCAACCCTCCCCCTGACCTCATCTATGGGACCCAGAGGGTGTGCCCTAGCTTTTTAGATAGCTTATCACCCCAGCTTCTTGGCTTATTACTTTGTTTGGACTTCCAGAGTCCCTAGTGGACCCCACAAGCCCCAAAAGTTGACCCTTTGAACCTGTTGTGCACTGTTTGGTGTTGGATTGCTTATTGCTTCTTCTAGTGCTTATTTCTTATGCTTATTTGCTCAAATTGGTTTGTTTTAAGTGGTTGCATATCTGTTTGTGGCTTATTTGTGTTCATAGCATCATTTGGTAGCTTTTGCTTAACATTCAAGTCCTAATAAGCTTTAAAAGCTCAACTGCTTTCAAATAAGCTAATAAAATTGCTTATTTTTTTAGTTTCAATCAAACTTCCTTCACAAAACTTGATTAAAAACCATTAATAAGCAAGTTTGAATCAGAAAAGTCCCAAAAAGCCAACTTTTATAGAAGTGATAGTTTCTATTTAAGCCAATTGGCTTATCACCTCAGCTTATTTATAAGCTAAACTCATTTTTATAATTTTCCTAGGCTTCTGGTATATAAAAATAATTTTTGTAATTTTCTCAGATTTTTCTTGCATCATTTGGTATTTTTCTTAATTTAAATTAGTTTTTAATAATTATTAAATAGTTAATAATTAATAATAATTAATTAGAAAATCAGAAAAATATAAATTTAATTTTAAAATTAGTTTTTAGTTATTTTTGATGTTTCCAAATTTTATTTTCAATTTTCTAGTGTAATTTCATATTTAATTAGAATTTAGGTTAATTTAAATAATTAAAAAGTAATTAATAATTAGTTAATAATTAGTAAAAATTAATTAAAAAATCTTTAAAATACATTTTCAGTTCTAAAGTTAGTTTTATAATATTTTAGATTTTTCTAAGTTTAAATTTTATTTTTCTAAGTTAATTTCATATTTATTTGTATTTTAGGTTAATTTAGTTAATTAAAATTAAATAGGAAATTAGTATTTAATTAATAGTAATTATAAAAATAGTGTAAAAAATAGTTTTAATTTTCCAAAAATTTTCTTTAATCATTAGGTTTGTAAAAATATCATTTTTATACCAGTAGCCTTTTCAAATAACCTCACTCGCTTTTGTTTTACGTACGTTTGTTCCCGTTTTCAGCAAACGTACGATTTTTAGGTTTTAGGTAACTTCTTCTTAATCTAAATTCCCGTAATCAATCACATAGCTTTCCTAAGTTATTTTGTTTAATAATTTCCAAATAATTCTCATAACCATCCTTTTCTATGAATAATCACCCGATCACAAACGCGCTCAGATACATTTCACACCTCGTCGGGGTATAACGACCTGGTGATTTCCTATATTACCCGGAGATTGACTCTAGGCTATTTAACTTTGTTAACCATTCCTTGGTCAATATAAGTTGACGGTTTAGGGCAAATCAGTTATGAAAAAAAATTAGTAGTTTATTTATTGTTTAAGGATAGTGCAAATATTATAAGCACTAATCCTTAGTCATTACAGAAATTAAGAAGCTTTACCTCGGTCGCATTCATTTGAAGTCATGAGTTGGTTGAAGACCAAGTTAGTGTGCACACCATTATATGACATCTACTTATGGCACGCGCACTTGTTACATTATGATCTGGTTATCTTGTTTTGAAGCTTGGATTTTGGATGGACCGTGGGCGGTAACGACTTGGTTGAAGGCTAAGACTATCTGTTTGTTATTTTTATTTTTCACCATTTATGTGCGTCCCATGTCTTATCCTACCATTTAGTCATGAATCATGCTTAGGTGAGGGAGTGAGCAGTCATTGGTGTCTTCGCCATGGATCTAGTCATGTATCAATGGTCTTTATCACCTTCGCCATAGCACGTTAGTAATGACAATTCACCATAACCTTATAAATTTTTTCACCGCACGTTGCTTTTAAGGATTGTCTTGACCTTAGCTCTAGTGGTGGAGATTTGTGTAACCACCAAACCTATGATAGAAGACATACTATGTCTGTGCAATGAGTGACCACCTGGAAATTGACACTTAGAATAGAGAAAGTATGAGTGTTTTGTTCCCATTTCATGAGGTGTTCGGCTTTGATAAATTTTAGCATAGGAAGTTTTTAAACTCATATTTTCCAAGCCTCTTGGGAGATATCATTTTAAGAATGATTCTAATAAGGTCTATTTGAGGGCAAGTAGAGTTCAATTGGAGGGATATTTGATAACATCAAATAGTCATGATACTGTAGTGTCAATTTCTTCCTAATATGCTCATCATTTGTATTGTTTTACTTGAAAATATACTCTTATTTCTTAATTTATCACTTTCAGGTCATTAATAAGCATAGGAACAAAGAGACGTTGATTTGGAAGGTTATTGAAGTAAATATACAAGAGTATGCTGGCTAGACAAGAGTTGCGGCATAATTCCAAACTCAACTTACGTCGTAACTAGGATTTACACTAGAAGACCAAAGTCAACGCAGTTCAAGGTTACGGCGTAACTCCACAACATAGTTACGCCGTATATATTTCCAGACTTAGAAGAATTTTTATGGTCAAGATACTTACGCCGTAACCCATTTACAAGGTTACGACGTACAAGTGATGAAATGCACTACGAGAGTTTTATGGTCGTAACCCATTCTTAATGTTACGCCGTAAATATTTTACTATGGATAAGATCGTCTAAGATACGATGGTTACGGCATAAGCAATTCACAAGGTTAAGCCGTAACTTTGACGAGTCTATAAATACAAGCCTTAATTCTGCATTTTGACGTAACTTCCCAACACACAACACTAAGGGACATAAAAGGGCTTTCATAGGGACGATATTCAGCAGCATAGGGTTTTCATAGGGACGATATTCAGAGCATTTTCAAGAGAGAATTAGCCAAACCACACCCGCCCAATGTTTTTCACTTTTAGGCGTAGTTAGGATTAACAACTTTAATATACTAAAAGCAAAGTACATAATAAAACAAACCCGACGGTATTATCAACTTTAATATACTAAAAAACTGTAAGCATGCATTATCAATTTTTTTAATCTAATTAAATAAATAACTCAACCGCTCATAGTCTTTAAAATCATTTTCAACACTAGCACGTTTATATAAAACAAAATATACAATTTGCACTTTGCATATAGTTGCATGGCTGACGAACCTTCATGGTAGTTCGCATAAATTATTACGGAGTACTTTGTATAACAAAATAATTTTCTTTTACTTTACCTTATATTCTTCTTACCATATATATTATATATATACACCTGATATCCATATCTTTCATATTCCAAATATTTCAACAAAATTTCACATCAAGATCACAAGCGAATCCAAAGCTACATCAAAGAATTTTCAACATAGTAAATGTTTCATGAATCATTAATCATGTCGGAATCTGATCTATCTTTTCTTGATTCAATCCAACATCATCTTTTGTATGACTCCCAAATTTCGGATATCTTTCCAGAAAGTAGCTCATCCAGCAGCGGTTCAACACTACTGGACATGACACTTAACAGCGGGCTGAAGCACCAGCCCGCTGTAAAGCTTGAGAAAATAGAAGAGGTGCATGAGATACGTGAGACTCAGGCTCACGCACCTCAGGAGTTCAGGAAATTTCGTGGAGTAAGAAGACGTCCTTGGGGTAAGTATGCAGCCGAGATAAGAGATCCAGCTAAACGTGGCGCCAGAGTGTGGCTTGGGACATATGAAACGCCCGAGGATGCGGCTGTCGCTTATGACCAAGCCGCGTATAAGATACGTGGCTCAAGAGCTTTGTTGAATTTTCCGCACTTGATTGGGACAAACATGGCGGAACCTGTGAGGGTTACTCCACGTCGAAAGATGGTGATGGAGGGCGGTTCTCCGCCTTCGTCTTCGTCCGAAGATGGTGGCGTGCAAAGATCAAGGAAAAGCAGTAGTAGTGGTACGATGGTGGATGCTTACTTCAGGCCTTACTAATTGATTATGATGATTATTTGATCAATTCATTTGATTACTTCCATTCTTTTAATTAAATACCTGAAAATTATTTTTCTTACTTCCAATTTTATTAATTATTTTACATCTTTGATATGCTTCCAAAGCTCTTGTAATTTCTTACATTAAAGTGTAACTACATATTTCTTTGAATTAGAATAAATATTTCAGATTTAATACTTAAGTGAACGCTCATTATTGGTTTTGTGATTTGCTTTGCTTAGTTTCGCAAGAAATATCTTCTTAAGGTATGATACATACCCAGGATTTTCTATGGCGGGGGCAAAAAAAATTTTTTTTTATAAAATCGTGATGCACTTTAATAAAAAGGTCATAATTTTATTTTTTTACACTAAAATCTAAGGTTTTTACATTTTTGGCTTCAAGGTGGAGGGCAATTTGATTTTTTGGAGGGGTGCACTTTAATAAAAAGCTCCAAAAAAAATTTTTTTACACTAAAATCTGAACTTTTTCGACAAGTCGTGGAGGGCACCGCCCCCCAAACTTTGTGCTTGGGTCCGCCCCTGGATACGTATATAATCCAATTGAAATAAAATACTGACAACGTACTCAGTATGTATGTGATTTGTTCTTTAATATATATCTGATTACATGCGTTGCTTCGCTGGGTGCCTTGTAAGTAAAGTCTTTAGCACTCGCACCATCTTTCGTGAATACGGTAATAGAAATATCATGAAGCTTGACATAAACCGGAACGTTACACACATCATCTTTCATAATATTTTCATCCTGCGACCACTTTTTAGAGGGGATAATTCCGAAAATGCCATAGTTGCCCTATGTTTTTGCTTTTCTATACGAGATCTTTTAGTTTTGCTTTTTTGGACTAGGGCAACATGTACTTTTTGGACAAATAAAATCTGCAAGTGACAAGTGTGACTTTACGGATTACAAAGTAGGGCAACTTGTATACTTTTTGGACAACTGGTGTACTTTTGGGCAACTAACGGCCTTCATGTCGGACAAGTGGCTACTCAAGGTTAGCTAATACATGTTGCTCAGGGCAACTGATCTAGAAAAGCAACAGCAAAAGATTCCGTCCAGAAAATCAAAAGCATTGGGCAACTAGGGCATTTAGGGAATTATCCCTTTTTAGAATTAGTAGCACGTTGTGAATTAACCACGGACCATTTTCAAGCAATGCATCCATAGCGTATTTAGAATTAAACTTGAAGAAGAATACACCTTTAGAATTCATCATTGATTTAACTAGACCAAACTTACTCAAAGTATTCTTTACATAGTTCTCGACTATCGGGTACACGACACGTTTGCCCAAAAAGAAACCATACACAGTGTTGTGAAACCTTTCATGAACAGTGTTGACAGAGTCCATTGAAACAGCTACATCGGCGCCATTGCCAGCCGGTGCTAGCAACTTTCAAAAATTGCCATTTTGCCCACTCGATTCACCTTTAAAAAACTTAGCATACGAACCAATCTCTTTAGTACTTTCATTCAAAATAGGTCCCTTGTTTCAGTCGATGCATTAGTAGTTTTAGACAAATCAATACTAGCCAAATCACCAGCCCTTATATTATAAGACGAGACTATACTATGATGTTTATTCAAATAAGTGCTCTCGTCATTAATGACCCGGCATGAATGATTCATCGTATTCAACACAGGAATTGTGCCATATTTTTTTTTTCCAAATTCATGTTCACATTAACAGAATTACCAGCATCCTTATCAACACGATTGTTACTCCTAACAGGATCATCCGCCAAAGAACTTTGTTTCTCCTTAACGCCATTACCTCTCCCTCACCCTTTCGGACTCAAAAATCCTTTCTCCATAACTAAAACATATAAACCACATTATACAAATCCAAATAATAAAAAAACGACGTAAAGCCGATTAGGGTTACCACATAGGCACAAAACACAAAAACCTTGCACGCCAATATTTTCCAAAACACCAGGAAGAATAAGTGGATCTTTGAAGTATGTAAACCTTAAAAAATGATTTGTTATCATAGAATAATTGATCGATCAATATCTGTATTAAAAACTCTAAAACGATTAAAGAAAAAGAAACCCTAAAATAACTTATTATGGAATTCTAATGATTAAAACTGAAACAAACAAATGATCCTGTAACGATATATGATTAACCACGAGTGAAAATCATAACCCAAATAAGAACGATGTAAGTGAAATATTCAACGATCAAGTTTTCAGTCGCGTTTTAAGGTTGGAATGGGATTGCCAAAATCGCCTTAGAGGGGAGAGGTTTTTAATACATAATTCAGTTATGTATACACAGAGTTATAAACTAGTGTAAATTATTTGTGTTTGTGTTGTGAGTTTCTGATATTTTTGCTTTCTTTAGTGTTACATGTAGCAATAATTAAGTGCATTGCGCTTAATTGTTTAAGCACGTGGATAGACCTAATCACGTACATGGTTTGTGCTCTTCGTTCAAGATCATTTATGTGGAACCGAAATCTAGTTTGGAATCACTTGAGAGAGAAATAGACGCGAACCAATTTCTTGAACGAGAATAAACATGATGTTGCATCTCTTTCGGTATCCTTTTATTTTAATAGAATTTCATACTCTTTTCATCCTAAAAATACGTCACTTGTGCATTACGAGTCACTAACACAATCACTGCTAATGTTTGTCATACTTTTTTTCTGTGGGAGATGATTTGCACACTACACAAAGTGATTGGAACATTCCAATTAATTGTGTTTGAACATTTTTACTCTCATAGTTACCTTTATATTTTCACCCATGTAAAGACATAAATATCCAAACATAATTAAAAAGAGTCTATCAATCACTTTGTAAAATGTGCAAATCACCTCCCGCTTTGAATAGCCATCGGTGGCTACGTTGGTCAAGCCAGATTCAAGAGACTATTTTGTGATAAGAAAAGGCAGTCCCTTTTAAGCTTTTGTATTTTATGAAAACGTTATAAAGTTAGATAGAAAATCATAGTTCCAAATTTTATTGTGTCCCAAAAAAGTATAATAATGTTTTCTGTCAATTTCACCACTAGCTCTACCATCAGATGGCTACGCAGGTTCCATATGCCTTGTCATTCGACTTTTCTATTTTGTCTATTTCCTAACTGTTTCTGTACGTTTTTCTATTGTTTTTTAAACCAAATTAAACACGCAACTACTCTTTTACGATTACTTTAATTTTAAAAATGTCCTATAATATTTATTAAGATATGACTGCCATTTGATCATAAGCTAACATTAAACACTATTTATCTAATGCACTAATTTTGTTTTATCTAAGTTGGCATATTTATTTATACGATCTCGTCACCCATACGTCTATCCTTCTAGAAATTATATAAACAAGATTTAGATATATAACGAGCGTGGAAGCCCGCGCGTTGCGGCGGGTGAGTTTGTGTGTACTTTTTTGTATTTTGTTAGGTTTGAAATGTATTGGGTAAATGGGACATTTTTTGTTGTTGTTCAGGCGTTTTAAATTTTCGAAATATAATGTGCAAAATATTTAGACCCGTGCTCTGTTGCGAGACGTTTTATGTTTTCTTACAAAATATTAACACATATTCAAAACCTGTTTGGTTCGGTATGCGTGACCTGATTTTAATTGACTTCAATCACAGGAAACACGTGCATTATTCCTTTATTGATCAGGCACAACCTAGAAAGTGGTTCGCACATATTCCTTGATTGACTCAGCACAACCTAGAAAATTCGAATCATATTGCATTTGTCAAATTTATTGAATTATATTGAATTTGAGAAAAACTTTGAAGTTTATACTTGATTTGATGGGGAAAATGATTTCGTGAACAATGGCGCAAGTTTCGTAATTTTTGGAGTCCGTTTGCTATGTAGTTTGAGCCCCGAACCATTTTTATGAGAATAGTCCCTTGTTTTATTTTTCCTTTCACACCCTTTGTTTTCAAATTTTCATTTTCACCCTTTTCCCTTTCAATATAAATACCATTTTATTTTTATTTTATTTCATTTATAACACACACATTCCACACTCTTACTCTCTCTCTCTACCTCACCGGTTTTTCAAAACTTCCGGTAAGCAGTAGCAGATTCCGGCGACCACCGTCACCGGAATATTTTCCGGGATACTTTTTTCCATTTCTAATCGATAGATCCGTATATTTACAATGTTTCTGACGTTTTTGAGCTCTTGGCTCCCTCCGTAGCACCACCACGCGCCACCAACACCTTTGCCGTCCACCACCACTCCATCACCTCTCTTCTCTCGGTAAAACTTTTACACGCGCCACCCTTCTTATTGTTTTCAAATTACCAAACAGTTGGTTAGTGAGAATTTATGGGAGATAAAGAAGTGAGGGAGATGAGGAGAGGTTGGATGTGGGAGAAGATGGATGAGGAGGGTTCTGGGATTTGTGGGCAGGAGAGGGGCGTATTTTTTTAATATAATTACCAAACAGTGAAGTACAATCCGGTTAACGAATTTACTGTGCGAACCACTGTTACTATAACAGTGGTGTACAAATTTTTTATGCGGGAAAAATAATAAGATCGATCATCCATTTAAGTTAAATATGTAAAACTGAACTCAATGATCAAAATAATTCAATTAAATGGTCCTCCATCTCTATTATTTGTTGTTATGACCAACATATACTCACTTCATTCTTCAACATGCATGAATGCTAGAAAATGACTAGCTAGCTAGCCATTGTTGAAAAATAGCTTATAGAGCTTATTGAGGGATCTAATTTGTGTGTCTAAACTCATGCCTAAACATATGTGGCATGATCATGATGGTTTCTGATAAAGTGGGTCCCCTAACTGCAACCATCAGGATGATGTCACGTATGTTTAGGCATGAATTTTGACACAACTTTTAGGCCTCCCAATCACTACTCTTAATTTATTACGTGTCTTCAAAAAATGTCCCATCGTGAAAGTAGAAACACGATGCCACCTTCGATTTAGAATTTAACCAACGATAATGAAAAACTCTCTCTAGAACTCTATGTTATATATGCAGTCGTCATGGAGATCGATTAGTGTTTGGTTGATGAGGAAATTAAAGTTAAAATATATATAAAATCTCATTTTTCACAAGAAAGGAACCATTGGTTTATTACATACATTTGAAAGCTTGGTCTTATGCATCGATATAAATATTTTGTAATTTTATTCTAATTATATGTTGCATAAAATGGAACTCTTTGATGTAATAGCGATTCACTTTGGAAAGTGTTCCATTTTATGCAACATATAATTCGAATAAAAATTACAAAATATTTATATCGGATGCATAAGACCAAGCTTGCAAATGTATGTAACCAATGGTTCCTAAGGATGGCAAAAGCACTCGAAACTGACGGGGAAAACCGAAACTCGAACCGGTTGGGTCGGGTTCGGGGCGGGTTGGCGGGTTTGGGTATTGATATAATTTTTTAGCCGGGTATGGGTTCTGGTAATACCCGCCCGATTACCCGTACCCGTATCCATTTACCCGAATCTATACCCGGTTTATTGATATTATAATTAACTAGAATATATATACATTATATATAATTTCTTCAATTATATATTTTTATATACGTATCTCTATTACATAACATATTTTATTTTGTTCATGAATTATTTAAAAGCATTAAATCGTTTGATACGATATTTATTTTCTTTAACTTTTTTTAAAAAATAATATATTATGGTGTTTTCTTTTATTTTTTCGGTGGATTTTAGTGTGACTTAATATTAATACCGTCATTTTGTCCATATAATATTTAATTGGGGATAACCGATGAATAATATTAATCGGGTATCTGGCGGGTAATGAGGCGGATACGGGTTTGGATATTATAAACGGGTGCGGGTACGAGTACACTAAAACCCGCCTCGAACCCGCCGTTGCCATCCCTAATGGTTCCTTTCTTTTTGTACGGTAATTTTATTAAAACTAGCTAAGAGCTAGATATCAAAAAGATTACATGATATTATAAGAAGTTTTTGGGTCACAAATCCAATCAAACCACTTGGGTTTAAAAGATCTTTTCCTGTTAAGAATAAAATGAAACACGAATGTTATTGCACAAAGCCAGTCACAATCAGTGACGGACCTAGAAAAATAGAATGTGGGGGGATTTTTTTTTTTTTTTTTTTTTTCTTTTTTTAACATAGCAACAAGTTGCGGAAGAAAAAACTGTGATCGTAATGATAAATGTATTTTTACTTAAAGATGAAGGATTTATAAGACTTAAAGTGTTGAATATTGGATTTTAGTATGGGTATGTTTGGCGAAAGTAACTATTGCTGGAACTGGAGATGCTGCTAGAGATGGTGCTGGTGCTGGAGATTATTTTTATAAGCTACATGAAGTAACCTTTGATTTTAAAAGATTATGGAAATATTTTTTTAAAATCTCTTATAAGTTATGTCTGTCAAACAAAAATTATTTTTTAAATATATTATTTTTTGAAAAAATAAGCATAATATCTCAACAATCTTGTGTGTCACACATAGCCTAAGTGGGTGAGGGCAACTTGAGTTTTTGGTAGGGGCACTTTCGAAAAAATGTAAAAAAAAATAATAATAATAATAATAATAATAATAATAATAATAATAATAAATTAAAAAAAAAAATCTCAAAATTTTCAGTTAACAATGAGAGGCACCGGCCCCACACTTGCTACATCACGATAGCGTATTTTTGCAACAAACACCATTCACTACACATACATTGTGTAAAAAAACATATTTTTTTTCCAGCCTCATAGACAAAAAGAATTAAAGTTTTGCTTAATTTGTTAGAACACATTTTCGCAAATAATATACATAAAGTCATAAACAAGACTATTTTTGGACACCGATGAACATTTACATAGCCATAGACCAGCTTTTGTCAAATAATAAGATCCCTAAGGCTTGCAGTGTTCATTAGTCACTTTGTAGATTATTGGGCGTATTCAAGTATCTCTCAAGTATGACTGATGAACGTTTCGGGGATTTCATTGTTGCCCGGATGGTGAAGTGGGTAATAAAGGGATTGCTCGTTATATTTCTCATCTCAAGAGTTTACACCTTCCGACCGATGAACGCAAATGTGTCTTACACTCTTACATGAGGCTATTTCTACGAATCGTGGATTATTTATGACATTGACGGAAACTTTGAAGGCATTTGACCAATGGTTATGTGGGAACTGTATGACTTTACGTGCTTTGAGTCGCGCTTGTCATCACTCGGATGGTCTTGTCCCTTTTTCTAAAGGGTCCGACGGCATGAGTGGATACATCGTGGGCATTTCCAAACCGAGTATTAAGGAGTCCGAGACAAAAGGTACCGAGGGGTTGGTTTTGGATGTTGGATACCACTTGTTAGGTCACCATTTAGTAAACACAAGTATGATAATGAAAGAAATAAGATGAGAATGAGAGATGGTTGATTATGAGACAATATGAAAGGTGAAAGAACAAGAGTTTCCTTAAGCTAATCAAATAACCAACAAACATAATGTTTACATAAGCTTACTATTTATAAGGAAGGAGTTAGGGCAACACTTCCTTCCTTCCTTATCTCTTAAATTCGTGGGCTTTCAAGCCCATAGGGCTTTAACACATAAGCCTTGTAACATGAAACTTAATGAAATAAATACTAAAGCAACCTATTACAAAAGGCAATGACCGAGACTTGACTAAATACAAAAGTATGATCCCAACAATCTTCTTGATCATGTTTTTAAAGTGCCTATCATTACAGTCAAATTTATACCTCATGGTTGTCGTCTCGCCTTCTCTCAAGCGTTGAAAACAGTTCTTTACAAGGTGGTTGCCTAGCCCGGCACTGTCGATGCATGGGTTAGGCTGTTACTCTTTCCACGTTGTACGTTGCAGGTATGCAGGCCCAAGAATAGACAAGAACGTAGATCTAGGAATAGAAAATCCTTGCAACAAAGTTCTATATTGAAGTCTCTGGCTACATGGGGGGAAGATGATGGTATTAAAATGCTAATTAAAATTATGTTAGATGGTTCTGGGTTGGGGCCCTTGGGTCAGGGTGGGGATGATTTTCTGGAAGAGGGAAAAACGAGTAACACCAACATCAGACAGTGTCTTCGCAAGGTTGCAGATAGGCATTTTACGGCAGCAGTGAAAGTTTTATCCTCCTCCGGGGTTGCTCCATATTGTGATGATACCATTAAAGCCTTGGAGGCTAAGCATCTTTACAAGCAACCCCCATCCAGGCCGAGTAACACATTTTCTGAGCCTCCCCTTGTAGCGGAAGTTGATAGTGTCTTTGGTTGTATCAAATCATTCCCTAAAGGTACTTCATGTGGAAGAGATGGTTTGAGGGCTCAACACATTTTAGATGCTTTATGTGGAGAGGAGTCTGCTACCTCCGCAGATCTCTTAAAGGCAATCACTTTAGTCGTTAATTTATGGTTAGCGGGAAGGTGTCCACCTGTTTTAGCGGAGTTCGTTGCATCTGCTCCTCTCACGCCACTCCTTAAACCAGATAACGAGATTCGGCCTATTGCAGTAGGCACTATATGGCGACGTTTGGTTTCTAAGGTTGCTATGAAAGATGTGGGTAAAGAAATGGCCAAGTACCTCAGTGATTTTCAGTTTGGGGTCGGAGTGTCGGGTGGCGCTCAGGCTGTTTTACATAGCGCCAATAGGGTGTTGAGTGAATATCACAATGATGGGTCTCTTGCTATGCTTATAGTGGACTTCTCGAATGCATTTAACCGTGTGGATAGATAAGCACTACTCCACGAGGTTAGGGTGAGGTGCCCCTCTATTTCTTTATGGGTGGATTTCTTATATGGCCAAGCAGCGAGGTTGTATATAAGAGACACACATATCTGGTCTACCACTGGGGTGCAACAAGGTGACCCGTTTGGACCTCTTCTTTTTGCTCTTGTATTGCACCCGCTAGTACATAAGATCAGGGACAATTGTAAGCTTCTTCTTCATGCTTGGTATCTTGACGATAGGACCGTTATTGGAGATGCAGAAGAGGTAGCCAGGGTGTTAGACATTATAAGGGCAAATGGACCAGGTTTGGGTCTTGAACTTAATATCAAGAAAACAGAGATATTTTGGCCCTCGTGTAATGGTATGAAGCTTCGTGAGGGTTTATTCCCTATTGATATTCGAAGGCCATCATTGGGTGTGAAGCTTCTTGGGGGAGCGGTTAGTAGAGACGCAGATTTTATTAGTGGGTTGGCTATGAGGAGAGCTGCGAATGTTGTTGATTTGATGAGTCTTCTTCCACAGTTACACGACCCGCAGAGTGAGCTCCTTTTACTTCGATCATGTATGGGTATTGCCAAACTTTTTTTTGGATTAAGGACTTGTCAACCTGTACACATGGAGGATGCGACCTTGTTCTTTGACAAAGGGTTACGTGAGTCGATCGAGAACATAGTGGTTTGTGGAGGGCCTTTTTTTGGAGACTTACAGTGGTGACTCGCTTCTTTACCCATTCGATTTGGTGGTTTGGGTTTGTACTCGGCAAAGGTGGTTTCCTCTTATGCTTTTGTGGCTTCGAGGGCCCAATCTTGGGTGCTACAAGACCACATCTTACGGGACAGTGACATATGTGGTATGTATGATGATTATGTTTGTGCTCTGGATTTTCTTCGTGATATGATTCCAAGCTTTGATTTTAGTGGTTTCACTAATAAGGACACCGCCCCCTCTAAACCCCAAAAAACATTGACGAGTGCTCTTTTTAGTGAAATGGTCAAGGATATGGAAGCTCACTTCGACATGACTATGAGACAGAAAGCAGTTTTTGAGTGTCTACGGGCACCACATGCTCAGGATTTTCTTCTAGCTATCCCCATAGATGGGCTAGGTCAACATATGTCACCGGTGGAATATCGTACTATCCTTAAGTATCGCCTTATGATTCCTTTATTTCTGGCTGATGAGATATGCCCAATTTGTCACAAGTCATGTTTGAATTCCTTTGGGGAATATGCGGTTCATTGCAAGGAGCTCCCGGGCTTCAAGTACAGGCATGATATGGTTAGGGACGTCCTTTTTGACATATTTAGGCGTGTCGGGATCTCTGTCAAGAAAGAAGCGTCTGTGAACTTTTTGACTAACCCAATGGATGGAAGATCCACACTCAGACCGGCAGACGTTTTGGTTTTTGGGTGGGTTGGAGGAAAACATGCGTGTGTAGATCTAACCGGGGTTTCTCCTCTTGTGGGGTTGAGTAGCCGGGGTTTTACAGTAGGACAGGCTACTTTGAAAGTCGCCTCGTACAAAGTGGCAAAACACGAGAAAGCGTGCATTGAAAATCAGCATGTTTTTATTCCTTTCGCGTTTGATACTTTTGGTTTTCTTGCACCTGAGACAGTGGAGCTACTCAACAGAGTTCAACGTGCTATGTATAGTAATGTTGTAACACCTAGATCCACAAATGTCGTTTTTAAGAGAATTAGTTTTGCAATTCAAAAAGGGTTAGCGGCACAGCTTGTTGCTCGTTTGACTTCCACCACTATGTAAATTCAATTCAGTATTAAATAACATTGTAGTTTATGCACTAAAAAAAAATGTGAAGGATCTGAAAGTAACTAATTAATCTATTTTTGAGTAGACTGTTAATGGAAAAGGAAAGATGCGAGATTACATAGTATAAATGAAAAAGTAACATGGTGGAGGTTTGTATAGACGGTAATGATAATAAAAACCGTATCTGTTAACATTAGGTACCAACCATTGTACATATTGTTAACATAATACGATTGATGGCTATGTGGTCTCGTTTACTTATAAATTGTTCTCATGTTTCTTCACTCACCCATGTGGGACAAACCAAAACTCATTTCCATCAAGTTTTTGCCTCAAATGCCTCGGTTCTAGTTCTCATTCAAATTAATTATTGGCTCCATGTCAAATGCCTCGGTTCTAGTTCTCATTCACAGTATTTGGCTCCATGTTCGACACATATTAGCTAGTTAAAGTCTATATTTTGAAGTCGGCAAAGATAAAACCCACTTACGAGTTACGACATAGACAAATAAGTAAACCTGGTTGAAGCGTAAAATTTTCATGTAAAAACTAAAGTGAGTGGACTACGGAGTAATAATTAGCATAAGATCAGTAGATCACCATAAACACAAACCGACCATAGTTCAAATATTACTTGGAACACGGTTGTTTCTTACAACACTCACTTTTTATATTGCTTGTATTAATTAATCAAGTAACATATTTTCTTTTTCATATTTAGTGCAGAAGACCTTAAGGCTTATACAGATACACATAAACATGATCTCTGAAAGATAACGGCCAAAAATTCTGAATTTTATGAAACGACTATCACCAATTTCTATCCCTCACTCCTTAACACCGCAAGCTAGCCCAATTCTTCTAATTTTGATTAAATAAGATCTGCTAAAGGATGTAAAGCATCCCCTGCAACAAATGAATATGTTTTGTTTGTTTATTTCAATCTAAATGTAACCGGCTTCTTTCTCCGCGTTTCTCTCATCCATCAATTTCTTAACTTTTGATATATCTTGCCAATTACCACCAGATGTTCCGTATAAACTCCCCGGTAATACACACGCAGCTGGATCTTGTGGATTACTGACATAAGTATATCACCTGCTATTTTCCAGTTTCTAAATTTTTATTGACACGACCAGCAGCTAAAAGAGACCGCTATACTTTGCACCAGCGGAATACGGAATATTATTTATAATAGCCAAAGCTTTTATTAGTAATCCCACTTGGATATACAGATCAACCATACACGAGTAATCAAGCCTATAAATATTATATCATCCATTTCCATGTCCACTTTTTGTACTTTTTCAAATATATCAAGAGCTTTTTTTCCTTGTAATCGTGTTGTGTGTATCCCGAGATCATCCAATCCCTTTACACCAACTATCGTCTGGGTTATTCCTTTAAATACTTTGTTACTCTCGATGTTGCCTCATTCTGGATACATGATAACGAGAGCAAAACATAACAAGTAACTATAATTTCTTGGGGGCAGCTGCGAGAAACTGTTTGCAGTACACGAATTCTGCCATAGGACTGGCACACGCGTCAAGCATACTCATGAACCAATACTTTGTTTGGTCTCACCCCATGGTTCGCTATCCAGGAAAATACTTTACAACACCATTAATGTCTCCTGATTGTGCACGTCCTGCTAAGTAGCCAACCAGCACAAAGATATCCTTTTCTTCCACTTGTTATTGTTCAACTTAGGGAAGCATTTATATCATAATATGATTTTGTATATTCAACGGAAATTCACGAGTACCTAAACTAGTTTAAGTTATAATTAGGAGTGAAAAGTGACCGTTTACTACAAATGTAATTTAGCTGTTTGGACTTGGAGTGACCTCAAGGAGGCTTGATGTTCACCAGTGTCCATAAGGTTTGTATTTCATTACAAACGTGAATTGTGTTTGGTTCCAAATATGTGCTATGTGCAGCGGCGGTGGACTTGAAATACAAACCTTATGGACACTGGTGAACATTTACATAGCCATAAACAAGCTTTCGTCAAACAATAAGATCCTTAAGGCTTGCAGAGTTCATTAGTCACTTTGTATGCTCCAGATTATTATTGGGGTGTTTACGCTATTGCGCGTATTTAAGAATATCTGAAGTGGACGTGCATAACAGCACTAAAAATATTGATACAATAATGTGAAGGATCCCAAAAGGAACGATGTGAGATTAAAAAATATAAATGAAAAAGTAACATGGTCGAGGTTTGTAACAAAGGAAAATGATATAAAAAGCAAAGAAATTTGCTACATCCACATAAATTTTACACAAAAAATCTCCACTCGCTGACATGTCAGTGGGTGATTGGTGTTTTGTGGGATGTGGAACCCACAAAAAACCAATCACGAGTGGCACAAAAAATCTCCACTCGCTAACATGTCAGTGGGTGATTGGTGTTTTGTGGGATGTGGAACCCACAAAAAACCAATCACGAGTGGGGATTTTTTGTGTAAAATTTATGTGGCCCTAGCATGCCTCAAAAGCAAATGTGGTAAACCTACGTACAATATGGTCACGACCATTGGACGTACGTGTAAGCACATCAACTTGATTACTTTGCAGTCTCGATTATTTATAAATCGTTCTCATGTTTGTTCACTCACCTATGTGGGACAAAACAAAACTCATTTCCATCGAGTTTTTGCCTCAAATGCCTCAGTTCTAGTTCTCATTCTACATTAATTAGCTCCATGTTCGACACATATTAGCTAGTTAAAGTCTATATTGAAGTCGTCAAAGGTAAAACCCGCTTACGACCAAAGATAAATGAGTAACCTGGTTGAAGCGTAAAGTTTTCATGTAAAAACTAAAGTCAGTGGACTAATAGTTTGCATAACTTCAGTAGATCGCCATAAACACAGACCGACTATAGTTCAGATATTACTTGGAACACGGCTGTTTCTTACAACACTCACTTTTTTATATTTCTTGTATTAATCAAGCACAATATTCTCTTTTTCATATTTAGTGCAGAAGACCTTAAAGCTTATACAGATATGCATAAACATGATCTCTGAAAGCTTAAGGCCAAAAATTCTGAATTTTATGAAACGATTATCACCAATTTCTATCCCTCACTCCTTAACTGCAAGCCCGAGTTCTACTTTTGATTAAATAAGATATGCTAAAGGATGTAAAGCATCCCCTGTAACAAATGAATATGTTTTGTTCTTTGATTTTAATCTAACTGTAGCCGGCTTCATTCTTCGCGTTTCTCTCATCCATAAATTTCCTAAGTTTTGATATATCTTGCCAGTTACCACCAGATGTTCCTTATAAACTCCCCAGTAAATACACATGCAGCTGGATCTTGTGGATTACTTACATAAGTACCGGTTTCTAAATTTTTATTGACACGACAAGCAGCTAAAAGAGACCGCTATACTTTTGCACCAGCGGAATATGAATGTTATTTATAAAAGCCAAAGGCCCAAAGCTTTTATTAGTAATCCCGCTTGGATATACAGATCAACCATACACGAGTGATGTTCTGATGTTTGATCGATACAATGATTTTTGACCACATATTGAAATATCTCTCACATACATTGAGTAAAAACTGTGTGTACTGCAGTAATCAAGCCTATAAATATTATATCATCCATTTCCGTATCCACTTTTCGTACTTCATATATATATATATATATATATATATATATATATATATATATATATATATATATATATATATATATATATATATATATATATAGAGTTAGGATCAAATAAGAAGATTACTTAAAATAAGAAGGAATAAGAAGAACTATAACCACAAATCCGAGATGCACCGACCTAAATTAGATGCATCCCTATAATCTTAGATGCATTATAACGCACCATAGTGTGTTTTCTAGCTTTTAATCAGATGCATATACGTATATTAGATGCATTTCATGATTTCTCTTGTTTTTTGTTCCTCTGCACGTGCCGAAATCATGAAAATCAATTTGCACCATCTATACATCAAATTAACTTTGGAAACTCAAGATGTTGCATCTATATGAATAGAAATGCATCTAATGCAAGTCGTTGGATCTCAAATGCGTGGTTTTGGTCACTTCTCACCACTTTTTATTTTAATTTACTTCTTACTAGATCCCTACTATATATATATATATATATATATATATATATATATATATATATATATATATATATATATATATATATATATATATATATATATATATATATATATATATATCAAGAGCTTTTTTCCTTGTAATCGTGTTGTCACGTTGTGTGTATCCCGAGATCATCCAATCCCTTGACACCAACTATTGTCTGGGTTGTCCTTCAAATACTTTGTTACTCTCGATGTTGCCTCATTCTGCATACATGATAACGAGAGCACTACTTACACATAACAAGTAATTATAATTTCTTTGGGGCACCTGCGCGAAACTGTTTGCAGTACACGAATTCTGCCGTAGGACTGGCACACGCGTCATGCATACTCATGAACCAATACTTTGTTCGGTCTCACCCCATGTTTGCTACCCGGAAAAATACTTTACAGCACCATTAATGTCTCCTGGTTGTGCACGTCCTGCTAAATAGCCAACAGCACAAAGATATCCTTTTCTTCCACTTGTTATTGTTCAACTTAGGGATGCATTTATATCAAAAATATGATATGGTATATTTATCGGAAATTCACGAGTACCGAAACTAGTTTAAGTTATAATTTGGAGTTGAAAAGTTTCGGTTTACTACAGAAGTAATTTATCGGTTTATGTTGTTTGGAATGCCCTCAAGGAGGCTAGATGTTACCATGTCCAGTTGGCTTAGGTGGTAACAGTGAGTATTATGTGGTTGTGTCGTTTATCAATCAAAAAGTTACAACAGAACTTCAACTCTGAAATCAACACAAAATGTATAAAAGTAAAAGAAATACATATGTTATCGCATAAAGCTAGTCACGATAGTACATATTTAGAACCAAGCACAATTCATGTTTGTGTACAAGATACGTTTTGTTCTGCATGCCTTATAAAGAAAAGGTAGCTAAGTAATGCTTTGTTCGTTAGATCACATTTTAGCTAATAATATCAACATAAACAAGACTAATATATTGGACACTGATAAACATTTGCATAGCCATCGACAAGATTTTGTCAACTTTAATAAGATCCGCAAGGTTTGCTCGGTTCATTAGTCACTTGTATGCTTCAGGTTATTCAGGTGTTTATACTCTGTGAATTTAACTTTCTCTGTGAAGTGAACGTGCATAACAGCACCGGAGTCTGTAATACAATCATGTGAAGGATCTGAAAATAAGTAAAATACATCTTTGAGTAGACTGTTCACTGTTGATTATAAGGTTCACAAGTAAACAGCGTGTATCATTTGGTTTGGTGTAAATAAGTCCACATCTGAAAACAAACTCGCTAGTTGCATAAAACTTACTGGATGGAGAAAAGGAAAGTTAACCACCAATATGTATCATTGGTCTATTTGGCGTCTTGGCAATGTCAAACATTCCGGCATGAGATGCTTTCTTTCTTTTGACCTGAAACAGTCGGTAACAAATTTCAACTGATTATTTAATCACCATCCAAAAAATTTGGTATATGTTACCATGAAATTTAAAAACTCAAAATGCAACATTGTAGATACAGATTAATACTTTGCATATTGTGCATAAGAGACAATAAAACATACCGCTGCCCCAATAATTTGCCTCAGTTCATTATCATCAGCACCAGCACGAATAGGATCCCTCAAGCTAACCTGGAAATGTATTCAGAAAAAACCCACATAAGAACTAATACAAGATGTTTGACAAACACCACTTTAAAAATTTGCTAGAAACAAACAATTCATGACATCAGCATAATAACAATATCCGCATCAAACACCATTTTCACTTCTAATAGCCTAGGATCTAAAGTTAAAAAGCACCTTAACTGTAATTCAAGTTTTCACATGCAAGCTTCCTTAAATAGAGATGATGCAAAATATATAAAGAAAAGTAAAGTAACTCCCAATACCGTCTTCCACGGGTTATGGGTCCCAATACCGTCTTCCACGGTGTATGGGGGAGGTTGAGACGTAGACAGCCTTACCCCTACCTAAGGTAGAGAGGCTGCTTCCGGTTCTACCAAAGGTAGAAAAGGACCTCCGGCCTTGCAAGGGGTGAGGATCGAAAGCTTGACCTCTGTCTCCAGAGGCAAGGGTGTTAACCACTTGATCCAACCTTGCTCTTATGATGCAAAATATATGTAGGTGGCAATTTTTGGGGTGCCTAAACTTATGAATGGATCAAAATTCACCTAACGTTTATGTTTGGCCTACAAACTTTTAGATTTTTTTTGTTAACAAAGTTGTGTTGTAATTATATTTTAACAGATGCATTTCAATAAATTCCTATAAAACTTGACCAAAAAAGTGTTAACCCCGGCTCGCTGGCACAATACTGAATTTACCCGTTTTGACATGTAATACCCAACCCGCCCATTTGTTACAAAAATACCATTAGACAGGAAACTGTTGTGTTCAAACATGAGCATCAGTATACCTCTGATGGCCCAAACAGGCACACTTTTAGATTCCCATCAGCTAAAAGTCGCAATCTATTGCAACCACTGCAAAAGTGATTTGTCATTGATGTGATAAAAGAAACTGTGCCCCGATGCCCATCTATTGTGAAATTCTTGGCAGTTTCTGTTGGGTGATCTTGGATTCTCTTTAGCCCTGTATACCGTTTTCCCTGTTTATGGGGATAATCAGCCATGAAAACTATATGAAAAAAGCAGCAAGATATAATTGTGGGATTTTCTGCCAGAGTTGTACCTTACCACTATGTCCAGCATCTCAGCATAGGATACAAGTTTCTTGACATTCCAAACATTACCGTCAAAGGGCATGAACTCAATAAAACGTACATTAATAGGTTTGTCTTTTGTTAACTCTACAAAATCACAAATTTCATCATCATTGAATCCACGCATCACCACGCAGTTTACCTGATAAGAGAAAGGAGAATAGAACATTATACATGCATAAAGAGTTGATCATGGTTGTGCTTTATTTCTAAGGCCCGGGTCAAACATGTAAAATGACAAACTTGTCTAAGTGGAAACAGGTCAAACTGTTCAAAAGTCTACCAAAATGTATTTTAATGCATAAAACCTTCCAAATTATTTCCTTGCAGAATTAGATTATTGTTAAAATACTATAACTTTTCTAATAATGTAATCACATTTAACAAACTAACTGATATACATACTTAGAACCATAAGTTTTTCGGGTCAACCCAACCTGATCTGTTGGAAAACATAATCCATTAATCTTTGTTTCAATAAAAAAGCTGCATAAGTTCTGTGTTTAGGCTGCAAATCGCACCAGCAATTCAGGAAATATGGCAGTTACAATAACAGTTACATTAGTTAGTTAATTTAGTTAGTTATTATGAAAGGACACAACCCTTGGTTCTATTGAACCATCACATACTTTCATTTACATCTTTTCGTTGTGTATATATAGTTAGGAATCTGTAACATTGTTTGGTAACCCCATTCATATTTATATATCAGATTATAGGGTTCAAACCCATATCTTCCTGTTTCACTTTGTTTTATTGATTTCATATGATGTTTGGCATGAGTTGTTATGATCAATCGATCCTGGAAACTCCCCTCAAAGGCCTGTAAACATGACCCACTTTGAACCGCACCTAAATTACCCATTAACTAATCCACCCAACCCACCCAATTTGCCTAGGCGAAACCATCAGAAACTATTCGACCTTGAAGAAGATGCATACCTTAACAGGGTCGTATCCTAGGTCTACTGCTTTGTAGATCGCCTCCATAACCCTTTCATGCCCTTTACGCCTTGTCATGAATTCAAATTTTGCAGGAACAAGAGTGTCTAAGCTGATATTAAGCAAATTAAGTCCACTTTCTTTCAGCTTCGGAAGCTTCCTTGCTAGAGCAAGCCCGTTTGTAGTCATGGCAAGCGTTTTTAGTCCTTTTAAGCTAGAAAGCTGTGAACAAATTTCTTCAATATCCTTCCTAATACTAGGCTCCCCACCAGTCAACCGAATTTTATTCACTCCTGAGCTTACAAATAAACTTGCTATGCGTATAATTTCATTTTGTGACATAACCAAGGAACCAGGTGTCAACTCCACACCTTCCGCTGGCATACAATATTGGCAACGTAAGTTGCAGCGTTCTGTTAAGGATATTCTAAGATAGGTGTGTACTCTTCCAAACGAATCAACCAACATATCAGAAACGTGATCATCTTTTACTGCATCTTCTGGGATCTTTTCGGGCATAGTTGCATACATCTTTGACAATGAACCTTCCACATTGTTGCTAGTCAGAAGCTGGCTATGATATATTCCAAGTTGAAAATGGGATTTTATTTTAGACTTGACCTGTGTATTAAAATGTATAAAAGTCAATTGTCGTTTCTTGGAAATAATCTATAGCATTTCTATCACAGCAACAACGTAAAACCTAGATAGAAATGGATACGCGTAGATAATCTCCGATTTCTATATATCATGCTTCATAGGTTCATACAGTGTAGCTTCCACCACTTGTGTGTCTCTGTCTCCCATTCTAAGTGGGTGTTTCGCATTTATTCCGAAAGTGATTGTTTGCATATTGTGTTTTGAAGTGGTAAATAATTAGTTTATCGTGTTTAGCCATAGTGAAACTGATCCGCTCCATCTGATTACAGAATTGGTTTTGTACAATCATCTTTTGCATACAAAGCACATACAAACAGTATCTACAAAGCACATACAAACAGTATCATTTGCATGCCATTTAGGGGGTGTTTGTTAACGCTTATATATGGCTTATGGGCTTATTTGTTTTTCAGCTTATATTTCATAAACCCCAATTTCCTGGCTTATTTTGAGACTTGTGGGCTTATATAAGTTTATTATGATATAGTAAACTTATATAAGCCTATAAGTCTCAAAATAAGCAGGAAATTTGAGGCTTATAAAACATTAAGGGTATGTTTGGCGAAATGGGCTTGGGGCTGGGGCTTATATTATAAGCCGAAATTAAAATTTGTAATTTTATAAACTTGTTTGGCAAATGGACGGGGGCTAGGGCTTATTATTGCAAAATTACTAAAAATGACATAACTAAATGAGTTTTTGTATATGTTTAAATATTTTTGTGGGTAAATAAGTAATTTATTCTTCAAAAGCCCGGGCTAAAGTTTTTAGCCCCTTTTACGGGGCTAAAGTTTTTAGCCGACTTATTTTATAAGCCCTTCCATAAGCCCCATGACAAACGAGACTTATTTTATTAGCCGACTTATTTTAAAAGCCCAAGCCCCTATAAGCCTCATATAAGCCCTTGCCAAACACAGCCTAGCCGAAATCAAATAAGCTCATAAGCCCAGATATAAGCTTGTCTAATTGATTATCTAATTGACCGCTATAACATAATCACTTTCAAAAGGCTGTGTTACTTAATAAAAAGTTAAAGTTATGCAATTATGAAATCAGCAGCAAAATAGAAACAAAAAAAGAAGGAAATAAACAAACCGAATTGAATCTTCTGAAACAATCAGCAGCTCCGAATAAAAAGGGCCGCATGATTTCCTAAGCAAGATGGAAGTGAAAGTTGAATAATTATGAAACCTAGGTTTGATTAGATGCTATGTGACGCATGTAGTAGTAAAGGAAAATTATAATATCTGTTAATGAACATGAGTCAATAAAGTTTGAAAGGGATAGAATTCCAATTTTGGTAGTTTAGCCTTGCTAGTGTCCCAAAGGCCACTTGACCATTTTACAACACCAAAAGCTTTTCATTTTATCATTTCTCGGTTTTAAGTCGTTTTGGGTTAAGGTTGGTATATAAGGTTGGATTCAGAGTGGTTAAAGGTCGACAACTCATTCACGTTTTCCCGATATTACTTTGTATGCAAAATTTGGATCTATTGACAAGGAATTTTTAGGGTGTGTTTTTTTTTTGGTGTCACAATCATTTAGTAAAAAAATTATTTTTTATAAAGTTTAGATCCATAAGGTGAAATGCAAAAATAGTCCCTAAATCATCACGAAATCGTAAAAATGATATCGAAACAAAAAGTCACGCAAAACAGCCACTAACGTTACGCAAATTTGCAAAAAAGCCACCGAGAGGCATTTTTCGTTAGTTTTCCCGTTAAGTGCCACATCACCGAGGGCATTATCGTCATTTCATGGATCTTCTTATCTCCCGCCAACCTTTCGGTGTAATTGTGACATGACCTCAATGGCTAATTTGCAAAGTTATTTTCATGTTTTCATATTAAATTATCAACGCCTTCACACACACACACAAGCAGAAACACACACACACACGTAATCAAATAATTATCATTTCCTTTTCCAGTAACATGTCTCGCTGTCTTGATCTTGTGATTGCCTGTAACCCGTTTGCCATATCAGAAATGATGTTAACCCATTACCAGCGAGAGGTTGAGGAGGACATTCATCATGCACAAGAGTTGATGAGTAGGTGCCAAAAGCTGTCTAATATGCTGGGTATTAGGGGGACCTGATTTTGGAGCTCCAAAACTTAAGGGGCTCGAGAACTGCAAGGGCCAATGTGAACAAGCTTAGGAAGATTTAGTCAGCTGATATGAGAAAAATGAGGGGGTTGATGAGGATGCTTAGGCAAACAAACGACAGCATTGTTTCCAAGATTGAGTTTGCTGTGAGGCAAAAGTACATGTGAAGGGGTTGGGTGCTGGAGGCTGGGATGGGTTCTTTTGTTGTGTTTGTTGTGTATGATGAATGTATGTAGTAGGTAGTTGGGCACTTGTGGAGTTGTGGTTTCTTTTGTTCGTTTTGGTGCCACTGTCGTAGTGTCGTAAGCTAGGTAGATGTAGGTGATGATGTAGGTAGGTGATGATGTGAAGGGGTTGGGTGCTAGAGGCTGGGATGGGTTCTTTTGCTGTGTTTGTTGTGTATGATGAATGTAGGTAGTAGGTGGTTGGGCACTTGTGGAGTTGTGGTTTTTTGTTGTTCGTTTTGGTGCCACTGTCGTAGTGTCGTAAGCTAGGTAAATGTAGGTGATGATGTAGGTAGGGGTTGTGGTTTCCCCTAAGGTTGGAAATGTATCCTTATGGTTTATGAATGGAAGGGGTTGTTTGATCCCGTTTGTCTTGATATACATTGTTCAATTCGTATCATAAACACATTCACAAACATGAAACTGACAAAATTGAAATCATAATACAATACACAAACACATACGTTTAAATGCTACTAATCGAAGCAAATAACAGAACTACAAAACAAACACAAACATATTCATAGTAAAATGCTATTAATCAAAGCAAATGACAGAAACACAAAACAAACACAAACATATTATGCATAGGAGTCAAGCTTGACTAAACATTTAACCCCATATGAAATACTTCAATTTACATAATATTGTTCGGCATGTACCAAAAAGATGAACCCATCACAATGCCTGCCCACACCCTTTGGTGTATTCGAAACAGAGGTAGAATAGTTCAAGTTACATTAGTCAAATTACATTAGTAAATACATCAAAATTAAAGTGTTTTAGTTTCTACACATTACATATTCCCAATAGATGAACCCATACGTCAATCTTCAAACCTTCTACTGGATGAACCAACATGTGATCAACAACACCTGCACAGTCAATATATGCAATGAAATGAGGTTAATATAATAGGCAATGCAATGTGTCCAAAATATTTGCTAAACAGTTCATTAGACTCACTGATAAGGCGAAAAGTGTACCGCTTTTAAGGGGTCATTTAAGCCCGAATTCGTGATTATTTGATCAATTACTGCTCTAAATCGTTCCTTTTATCATTTTAGGTACTTTTGAGGAGAAATCTGGAAAAGGAAGCATTTTGGACGTTTTTGGAGCATAAAAGTGAAGAAAACGGCAAAGTCTCAAAATCCTTGCTGGGACAACGTCAAGACTTCACACATGACGGCGTCAAGCTTGGCAAAAGAGGTGGAAGTGGAAAATACACGTGACGGCCCAGAACATTTTTAGTGTAATTGACCTGACGGCGTCACCAAGGCCGTCAGGGTCATTTTGCAAGTGACGGCCCAGAGCTTAATTTCTACATAAAGGCGTCAAGACTGGATCTAGGAAATACGACCCTTAATTTGGCGGCGAGTTGACGGCGTCAGAAGCTACAACGTGACGCCGTCAGAATGTATTCTCTATATATATTTTTCCAATTTTTCATTGTAGTGTGTGGAACATTAGGAGAACTTTGGAGAGCTTAAACCCTAGACAAATTTTCTGTAAAAATAAGGGTTTCAACCCTTATTCCATCCATACTTAATTGAAGATAAGTTTTCCAATAATCATACGATATGTCTATGTGTTGTGTGATTCTATCTTATGCTTGTCTTTCTTTTAACATGCTAGGCTAGGTTTTTATTGTGTTTGCTTAGATGTAATGAAACCTAGATGTTGATTATTGGTTTATGGTTTGTTTATAATTGTTGTGGATGATTGTATTCGATATTAGGCTTAAGAAAACTGGCAGACTTCCATTGGTAACTTGCTTGAACGTCTTAAGAAACATGATCGGAGGTGTACTACGATTTTTGGTTGTATTTAATGCATAAGTGAATTCTAGTGATCCCATGTTAGGAGCTTTTAGTCGGCTCGACATAGGAGTGAAGTATGAGCTTATAGAGTTAGGGAATATTGTACATGGCCCTACGACTAGTATTAAGGAATATAACCCATCATCCATGCAATTGTAACAAGCTAATCAACCGGTAAAAGATATCTAGGGAGTAATGAAATCTAAGTAAACACATCTTTTCTCATTATTGTTTCCACCACATTATTACATTAGTTTGTTTTCATTTATTTTTATTTTATTTTGATTGCATCTGTAGTTATTTGGGTTAGTTGACTAGCAACTAATTTCGCCCACTCTTTCAAAACCCGAGATTTTACTTGCTTTCATAAAATATAAAAATACAAAAAGAATCATCCCTCACCTCTAGACTTAGTTTAGTAGGCTTTCTAATCCTAGCGAACACTATTCCTGAGTTGAACGATCAATCCCCCGGTACTTGTCACTATACTATACTACAACGATCAGGTATACTGCCTGGCGGGGATTGCAAGCTTCTCAAGATCCCTTGATAGGTAAAACCTGTTGCGAGGGCGCAATCCCGCGTATCGCTCACCTAGTCAAAATAATACCACATTGTTACCCATTGATCTTGGTGCCCGTAGACCCAATATGCAATTAGTGATTCTTGGTCTCAAAATACCACCACCCTTTTCTCTCACATTCACTGAACCAACACCTGCTGGGTTCTTCATAGAACCACCGTCTCTAATGACAATACCAGCCGGTTTGTTCCTGTTAACAACATCAACCTCATCAACCATCTTTCCTTTTCCCTTATCCACAGACCTCTTCACCCTCTTTTTATGCTTCCCGAATTCTGGTTTTGAAGTATCAACATCATCCACTTTTCTATAAGTTTTTGAAGTGCTAGTCCTAAAAGGAGTTGAAGTAATAGAGCACCGCAAGCTAGCATCTTCTTCTACCCACCCGACAACCTCCCCACCATCACCCTCTGCATCAATGTTGTTTAAATAGTAGGGAGATAACACCTGTTTTGTGTGAGCAACAAACAAGTCTACAAAACCGGCACAACAACCTAGCTCAATCATTGTATGCACATCGTTAGTTTGACTTTTTACCTCTGCATCAATGACAAATTAGCTCAATCATTGTATGCACATCGACAAACAAGTCTACCAACGAATGTGTCCAGTTGCGCCAACTAATCGACAAATTAGTGAAAAAAGGTAAAATGGATCACCTCGTTAAAAACATCAAAGAGGGGAAGGACAGACAGAAGAATGGGGGCAAAAAAGAGACACCCAAAGACAAGGCGGACACAATCTACATGATACAATCATGGCAACAAAAGACAAGGTAAAAAGTCAGCCAAAAGTTTTCCTATGGGAGCGAAATCTCTTTCCCCACTCTGACTGCGGACAACGCAGTAGCGGAACCGCTCACTATTGAAATACATACGGGGGGTCACGACATCCACCGCATGTATGTTGATGGAGGAGCATTCGCAGATATCATGTACGAACATTGTTTCAAGAGGCTGCGACCTGAGATACAGAGTCAGTTAACTCCAGCCACGACGTCGCTGACAAGCTTCACAAGAGAGAAGATATGGCCCATAGGGCAATTACGCTTACTTGTGGTCGTGGGTAATGAGCACCACTCCACAGCAGCCTAGATGAACTTCATGGTAATTAGGTCTTCTTCGCCATACAATGGCATTATTGGAAGACCAGGAATATCAGCCATGCGCGCTGTACCATCCACGGCGCTTGGGATGCTCAAATTCCCAGTGGATGGAGGAATTGTGACTCTTTACAACACCACTGTGTCACCTAAAGAATGCAACACGTTGACGAGCGAAACGGAGAGTATTCCAGAACAGCACACAGCCAAAGTGTCAAACCTAAAGGTCGCAATTCACCCTGACTACCTAGATCAAGAGATATCAATTGGAGGGTCCCTGTCTGACAAAGACAAAGCGGCTGTGTGCGCACTCTTGCAAAAGAACTTAGATATCTTCTGATGCGTGGGAATCGCACCTTGCTTTACCTCTCGAGGGATCTCGAGAAGCTTACAACCCCCACCAGGCAGTGTACCTGATCGTTGTAGTATAGTATAGTGACAAGTACCGGGGGATTGATCGTTCAGCTTAGGAATAGTGTCGCTAGGATTAGAAAACCTAATTAATAGTTCTAGAGATGAAAGATGATTATTTTTGTGTTTTTATATTTTATGAAAGCGAGTAAAATCTCGGTTTTTAGAAGAGTGGGCGGAATTAGTTGTTATTCAACTAACCCAAAAACTACTTTGTAACTAATTAAACTAATGAAAATAAAATTAAACTAATATTAAACTAAGGTTGTGAGCAGTATATGGAGAAATTGTGTTTACTTAGACTTCATTACTCCCTAGATATCTTTTACATGTCAATTACTTGTTACACTTGTATGAATGACGGGTTGTATTCCTTAATACCATTCGTGGAGTGGCATACATAACTCCCCAACTCTATGAGCTCTTATCTCCTCCTACACCATGACCCAGCACAACTATAGGGATTGTAAACAGTGGCTCATGCATTAAATACAACCAATAAAGACCTAGTACGCCTCGGTTCATGTTTCTTAAGACGTTCAAGCATGTTACCATTTGGAGATCTGCCAGTTTTCTTAAGCCTAACATATAAATCATTCATTCAAAACAAGAGTAGACAAGTAATCAACACATAATCAACATCTAGGTTTCATTAGATCTAAGCAAACACAAGAGAGATCTAGCCTAGCATAGTAGAATTAAGATAAGAACAAAAGATAAACAACCAACACATAGACATATTGATTGAATTAAGAGTATACTTATCTCAATTACAATGCAAGGTCTCAAGGGTTTGGAACCCTTGAAAAACCTGTAAAAGAGGCACCAAAATCGTCTTTAGGGTTTCACCAAAACTTCTCTCTTTTAATGAAAAAACTAGAAAACTATATATAGGAAAATCGTCCTGACGGCGTCAAGAGTTAAATCTGACGCCGTCAACTCGCCGCCATACACTTCCTCGGACGCCCTAGATCCAATCGTGACGGCCTATGTGACGCCGTCACCACCCACGGTAAATTAATCTTGGTCACTTTGACGCCGTCATAACTCCATCTGACGCCGTCACCAGCTACGGTAAATTATTCTTCATGTCTGACGCCGTCAAGAGCAAACCCTTGACGCCGTCACCTTGTATTTCCAGCTTGGATTTTTGGTACTTTGTCGTTTTCTTCACTTTATGCTCCAAAAACGTCCAAAATAGCCTCTTTTCCAGAATTCACTCTCCAAACACCTAAAATCACAAAAGGAACGATTTAGGGCAATATTTGATCAAATAAATTCGGATTCGGGCTTAAATGACCCCCTAAAAATGGATCATTTTTCGCCTCATCATATACCCTTACACTTGAGATTTGCTTGTCCTCAAGCAAATGAGCTTTTATTCTACTCAAAAGACAAGTTAGGGGTCATTTAACACTAATATAAAAGTAGTTACAACAAATAATCGTTCCACTAAAGACCAATAGACAAGCACGGAGGTCATAAACAAGCACCTCACAAATAGTGTTTAGATACTCACATCTCTCGGGTGTAATAAAGTAATATAACATTATGGAAATGGAAGATGTCTCTCACTACCTGTCATAACAAAATAGATTACCATAGGCTTGGGAAAGGATCAAACCTCCACCACATGGTGTAAGCACCTAGGATAAACTATCAAAGAGGTCTTTTAAAAGGGTTATAACGTTAGGTGTAGGGATATGAATTACACGGTTTTGTTGGATAAAGGGAATTTTACTGGTGGCGAGTTAACAATCTTAGTAAATTACATGTACAAGATGGCGTTGCTAAGCCAAGACTAGACTCGACTTAAGCTAATAAATGAAAAATAACAGAAACATAAAATGAACATAAAATAAAAACGGGATGGTAGTCCGTATGTTTTTTTTTTTTTTTTCTTCTTTTCTATTTTTTTTTTCTTTTTTCTTGTTTTTTTTCTATTTTTTTTTTTTTTTTTTTTTTTTTTTTTTTTGCATACACTCTTACCCTACCATCCAAAATAATACACCATAGGGGATGAGAATTCCCCTTACACTTGAATCTTTACATACTTTACATTTAACTATTCTAATGACTCGAATTAAGAAAATCAAAACACTTGGAGCACTTTTAAAATTAACGTACATATGGGGGTAATAATATGATGTTCTTCCCCATTACTCCACAAAATAAGTACTTACCCATGAGTCCCAATCGTCCCAAAACAATATGTACAAGGATATGACTCGACTTAGCAACCATGTAATCAATTAGAAAGTTAACTTAGGGTTTAACAAATAACAATAATGCACTAAAAATGAGCGCATACACGGAAGGCTAAGGCGATTTGGGTGTACATTTAAGTGGGGTGTAACAAATTCTTCCTTTAAGTAAAGTGCTTAAAGTTAGAAACGAAAAGATAGGCTCGGAGGGGTGTACTAGGGGTATCGTGTACTAAAAATGAGTACAACGCTAAGGGTGTGGGAAAAATTAGTTGACTTAACTAGCCAAGTAATATGACTTAAATGGTCAAGTAATTATAATACGGGTTTAACACAAGGGTGATCCTAATGCCTCTTATCATGTAGTAAATCCTACTACACGAATGTAGTCTCACTAGCGGTCTCGGGATGCATCACTAACGCAAGTTCTAGAATCTAAATGCTACCGGTACACTCATAAGCACTAATAATGAATGCTTTTCCTATCAAATCTAAAGGCGAACCTCACATTTTTTGGGTGGAAAATTTTTCTGAATATACGGTTATGTGCTAGTCATACAATCTCCTATCCATGAGACGCTTGCTACGGCTAAAGTTTCACTCCTAAATGTTGTAAAAAATTTTAAATTTGGCGCTAAAATTACACTAACAAGTATTTCTCATAGTTTTATTACTCATTTACTATCAAACAAAACAAACTCAAGCGAAAGTGCATATGTAAGGTATCATCTTTTTACCCTCCCCTTACACTTAAGATGAACATTGTCCCCAATGTTCAAGTAAAGAATGTAAAAGTTAAAAAGTAAAGAGAATGAAATCAAATACTCCCCTGATTCGCTCGGTATGGATTTTAGTTGGCCAGGTTAAATCTTCTTCCAAGAAAACGAACAATCAAAGCTTCCCTTCCAGAATATAAATCATCTTCTTGTCACAAATAACCTGTAAATCCTGACAAAAGTAGACAAGGAAACCTCGCGTAAAATCGGCGGCATCCTATATAAGTTACTAAATCCTAGAAAACAAAATAAGATATAATGCTTGTGGAATGAAGTTTGCAGATTTCCTGGAGATTATAAAACTTAATAATTCACAAAAACCATAAGACTCCGTTAGAAAAACAAAACCGGTAAAATTTCCAGATTTTTGACTCCTGACGCCGTCACGAGCAATTGCCTGACGCCGTCAGAATGGACCTGCAGAAATCTTTATGTTAAGTTTCCGGAAAATTTCTGGAAAAACCTTGTCCTACTTCCTGGAAAATCCTGCAAAACTTCATTATGACTCAATACAAGCATTTGACTCTAACAAATACGAATATACATGTTCATTAAATATTGTGGATAATCATGATCGGTTTGTTTCTTAAAAACATATTTGGGGTTTCCCCTTACACTTATCTTTTGCAAAAATACCTTTAGGTTGAAGTTAAGACTAGGCTAAACAACATAATAAAGTATTTCACGTTTTAATTAAGAAACATGATCAACTAACAATAAAAATAAAACATGCATACGGAAGCAAATAACAATCAAACAATTAAAATCACACAAAACATGGGTTGCCTCCCAAGAAGCACTTTTCTTTATTTACGAGTCTTGTAGCTAGACTCAAAGTCGTAGGTTACTACGTGATTTCATCATTGGTTCCACTCTCTAGGTCGTCTTCTAAACCAGTTTTGTATTCCGGACCTAGTTGCAAGCATTCTTTGTAGAAACCAAGCATCCTATTTCTAACATACTCTACTCCTCTACGTCTATCCTCATCATTCCTATAATAAGCCGCTTGCTTACGTTCCTTTTCGAAATTAGAGAGAAGGCGGTATTGCTCAATCTTGTAGGGCATTTGATAAGCAACCTCATCATTCTCTTCCTTGAATCTAACTATCCCTAACGTCGGATCATAACTCATCCTAGTGGCCTCAACAAATGGTTTCCCAAATATTATTTGACTTAGGCAAGAATCTATCACCGGACGCGTGTCTTCCACTATCATGAAATCAATCTCATAGGTGAGATTCCCTATAATCACATGTACTCCCTTAACTCTTCCTGCAAAATTACTTATCCAACTTTTACCGGGCATTATCCTAAAATTGAGTTGCTTCTTCATCACCCAATTGTAATAAGTCCTAGACATGATGTTCACGGGGGATCTAGGGTCTATGTAAGCTTTCCATACATGCATGTGCCCGATATTGCATGGGATGTTAATGTTAGAGGGGTCTCCCATTTTTATCAGGGGATCGCCAAAGATATATGTTGTCTCGGGACTATCGAATAAATACTTATGGTATTCCCGTTCTTCCTTGGTTGGCAACTTATCAAAATATTCCTCTATAGGTTCTACCTCCTTTAATTCCTCATCCTTATTAACCTCAACTTCCCTACTCTCATCCCCACTATTGGCTTCTACTCTAACTTCATCTTTGTCACTCTCCTCTATCTCCCTATCTATCGGCTTAATGGTGACAACATTGACAAAGTGGACATGTTTGGATGATGAGGGGTCCTTAGCTTGGATTCCACTATTGGTGTCCCTAGTGTCCTTCCTAGGTGTGGCTAATGTTTGGTTGTTGAGGGCTTTCAACAAGTTGTCGATCTTGTTGGTCATCTCCGTTTGTTGTTGGTTGAATTCGGTTTCAAACCTAGCTATGCGAGCTTCTTGAGATGCCATAAATTTCGACATCAATCCTTCAAGATTGTTGGTACTACCATAGTTGTTAGAAGGATTGTTGTTGAAGGTACGGTTGGATGGTGGACCGTTTGATTGGTAACGATTAGGTGGGTTGGATGAATTGGGTTGATTTTGTTTCCATCTAAGGTTTGGGTGATTTTTCCATGAGGGGTTATATGAATCACCGTATGTGTTTGGCTCGGGCTTGAAAGTGTACCACTTATCTCCCGCTTCGTCGGTACGCGTGGATGCGTAGTCCGCAAAAGCTGTTCCGGGGAGTTCCACACAATCACGAGTGTCATGGGGACCACTACATAATTCGCATGAAGAAGTGATTTTGTTCACTTGGCTTGAATGCTTCGGAGCTTCGTAAGATTTCATGAGAAACTTGACTTGGTCCTCAAGTTCCATGATCCTACGGTCGGGAGTGCTTGAATTATTCGAAGGCAAAGATATTGCCTTGACCGTTTTGTTCAAATCACGGGGATCATTCCAACTTTCGTTGTCATAGAGAGCAAGATCTTCTATGAGTTCCCATGATTGTTCCGCACTAAGATCACGTAGCTTACCACCGGCCGATTGGTCAATGGTTCGCCTCGTGGGGATATCGATATGGTCATAAAAAATTTGGACTTGGAGCCACAAATCTATGCCATGATGAGGGACTTTTTGGAGTAAGTCCTTGAAACGAGTCCATGCTTCATAAAGAGATTCATTTTGACGTTGTTGGAACATCAAGATGTCATTCCTAAGCTTAGTAGTTCTCCCCGGTGGGAAAAATTGAGCAAGGAAACGAGTGGTGAGATCATCCCATGTGGTGATGGATCCCGCGGGTAAACGCTCAAGCCATTGACTAGCTTGATCCCGTAGAGAGAATTGGAATAGGCGTAAACGGGTAGTCTCTCTAGTTTCAACACCTAGGTCTATGGAATCTACGACTTTGAGGAAGTCCTTAAGGTGTTGGTTTGGATCTTCGGAATGAAGTCCATGGAATGCACATCCGCTTTGCACCAACCGGATGGTGTCGGATCGCAAGGGGGTCACATTGGCTCCGGTGAGCTCAATGGTGTTTCGGTAGCCTTGGTGGCTAGGTCGGGAATACTCTCCTAAGGTTCGGGGCCTAAGGGGTTCTAATGGTGGGTTTTGTTGTGGTGGGATGATGGGTTCAAAGATGTTACCACCTTCCATGATGTCGGATGGTAAAGAGTTACGAACAAAAGCACGAAGAAATAAGATAGACTAAAGAAGACCTTAAAAAAAAAAAAATCTTACTAGAAAGGAATCTAGCAAGTAGACCTAATAAAAAGAAATTCTAACCTAGACAATAACTATTCCCCAGGCTGCGGCGCCAAAAACTTGATGCGTGGGAATCGCACCTTGCTTTACCTCTCGAGGGATCTCGAGAAGCTTACAACCCCCACCAGGCAGTGTACCTGATCGTTGTAGTATAGTATAGTGACAAGTACCGGGGGATTGATCGTTCAGCTTAGGAATAGTGTCGCTAGGATTAGAAAACCTAATTAATAGTTCTATAGATGAAAGATGATTATTTTTGTGTTTTTATATTTTATGAAAGCAAGTAAAATCTCGGTTTTTAGAAGAGTGGGCGGAATTAGTTGTTATTCAACTAACCCAAAAACTACTTTGTAACTAATTAAACTAATGAAAATAAAATTAAACTAATATTAAACTAAGGTTGTGAGCAGTATATGGAGAAATTGTGTTTACTTAGACTTCATTACTCCCTAGATATCTTTTACATGTCAATTACTTGTTACACTTGTATGAATGACGGGTTGTATTCCTTAATACCATTCGTGGAGTGGCATACATAACTCCCCAACTCTATGAGCTCTTATCTCCTCCTACACCATGACCCAGCACAACTATAGGGATTGTAAACAGTGGCTCATGCATTAAATACAACCAATAAAGACCTAGTACGCCTCGGTTCATGTTTCTTAAGACGTTCAAGCATGTTACCATTTGGAGATCTGCCAGTTTTCTTAAGCCTAACATATAAATCATTCATTCAAAACAAGAGTAGACAAGTAATCAACACATAATCAACATCTAGGTTTCATTAGATCTAAGCAAACACAAGAGAGATCTAGCCTAGCATAGTAGAATTAAGATAAGAACAAAAGATAAACAACCAACACATAGACATATTGATTGAATTAAGAGTATACTTATCTCAATTATAATGCAAGGTCTCAAGGGTTTGGAACCCTTGAAAAACCTGTAAAAGAGGCACCAAAATCGTCTTTAGGGTTTCACCAAAACTTCTCTCTTTTAATGAAAAAACTAGAAAACTATATATAGGAAAATCGTCCTGACGGCGTCAAGAGTTAAATCTGACGCCGTCAACTCGCTGCCATACACTTCCTCGGACGCCCTAGATCCAATCGTGACGGCCTATGTGACGCCGTCACCACCCACGGTAAATTAATCTTGGTCACTTTGACGCCGTCATAACTCCATCTGACGCCGTCACCAGCTACGGTAAATTATTCTTCATGTCTGACGCCGTCAAGAGCAAACCCTTGACGCCGTCACCTTGTATTTCCAGCTTGGATTTTTTGTACTTTGTCGTTTTCTTCACTTTATGCTCCAAAAACTTCCAAAATAGCCTTTTTTCCATAATTCACTCTCCAAACACCTAAAATCACAAAAGGAACGATTTAGGGCAATATTTGATCAAATAAATTCGGATTCGGGCTTAAATGACCCCCTAAAAACGGATCATTTTTCGCCTCATCATCTTCGCGTGGGAACCAAAGCACATGACTAGAGTACCACGATCTATCACAGAGCACAAGCTAAAAATCCAACAAGGATATCCTCCAATACGGCAGAAAAAGCGTAGCCAGGCCCCTGATCGCGCAAAAGCCATCCTAGAGGAAGTACACAAGCTTGTAGACGCAGGCATCATGCGGGAAGTCTATTACCATGACTGGCTTTCCAATCCAGTGATGGTAAAGAAGAGCGATGGCAACTGGAGAATGTGCGTGGACTTCACTGACCTTAACAAAGCATGTCCACAAGACTGTTACCCGCTACCAGAGATAGACTGGAAGGTGGAATCTTTGTGCGGATACCCCTTTAAATGCTTCCTAGACGCATACAAAGGGTACCACCAAATCCAGATGGCCGAGGAAGATGAAGAAAAAACAGCCTTCCACACAAGTCAATGGGTCTACTGTTACATAAAAATGCCCTTTGGCCTAAAGAATGCGGGAGCAACATACCAGCGGTTGGTGGACAGCGCGTTTGAGAAGCATGTAGGTCGCAACCTGGAGGTTTATGTTGATGACCTTGTCATAAAGAGCCATACTGAAAAAGAATTGGTGTGTGACATCGAGGAAACATTCAAAACATTGGGAAGGATCAACATGAAGTTAAATCCCAAGAACTGTACTTTTGGCGCTACAGAAGGCATGTTTCTGGGGTATTTGATAGAACCTGATGGCATTAAGCCCTGCCCAGAGAAAACAAAAGCTGTCATCGAACTCCCTTCACCACGCATACTGAAAGAAGTCCAGTCATTAAACAGAAAATTAGTTGGGCTAAATCGGTTCTTGTCTAAATCAGCAGATAAGTCACTCCCTCTCTTTAAGACACTCACGAAGTGGACAAAAAAGGGAGACTTTCGTTGGACTGCGGAAGCAGAAGAAGCTTTTCAACAGCTCAAGCAACATATAGCAGCACTTCCCAAGCTTGTCGCACCCCGACCAGGGGAAGAATTGATCATGTACTTATCTGCAACTCATGGAGCAGTCAGCGCGGTGCTATTGACAGATAGGAACTCCGTTCAAACACCAATATACTTTGTAAGCAAAGCACTCAAGAAGACAGAGACTAACTATACTGCCATGGAAAAGCTGGTCCTAGCTTTAGTATTCGCAGCTAAAAGACTGCGCAGATACTTTCAAGCGCACCCAATAGCTGTAATTACGGATCAACCTATCAAGCAAGTTATCTCTAAACCTGACGCATCAGTACGGCTACAAAAATGGAGTGTACTATTGAGCGAGCATAACATCTCTTATAGACCACGCACTGCGATTAAAGGACAGATATTGGCAGACTTCATCATTGAGAAGCCAGATACCGATACTCCACCTTCAAAGAGCGAGGTAACACCACAAGAACCATGGGTTCTATTCACGGACGGATCTTCGTATGTGGATGGGTCAGGAGCAGGCCTTATCCTCACTAGCCCTGATGGCACGGAATTCACTTACGCACTGCGTTTTGAATTCACAGCCACAAACAATGAGGCAGAATATAAGGCCCTACTAGCTGGATTATGCATAGCAACTCAAATGGGTGTACGCAACCTAGAGGCAAATGTCGATTCCCGATTAGTGGCTAATCACGTATTAGGCAAATATGTGGCTAAGGAGGAACACATGATCCAATACCTCGACAAGACCAAGTCCCTAATCCAGAATTTCGACAGGTTCACCATCAAACAAGTCCCTAGAGGAGAAAACAGAAAAGCAGATGCGCTGAGTAAGATCGCATCTACGAGCTTTGCGCACCTGTCGAAACAGGTATTGGTGGAGACCTTGAAGAACAAATCCATCTCTAAGATGGAGGTGTCCACAGTGATAGAAGAAGAGAATCCTACTTGGATGACAGCTATCATAGAATTCATAAGCAAGGGAATATTACCCCAAGAACAGAAAGACGCTTGACGGATACGGCGCACAGCGCAGAGGTTCAAACTTCGTAACGGTATCCTATATCGGCGCTCATTCATACAACCATGGCTTTGGTGCGTTGGACCTCTTCAGGCAGATTACGTACTCCGAGAGATCCACGCTGGGTCATGCAGCATGCACTCAGGACCACAGTCCGTTGTGGCACGAGCATTGCGGTCAGGATACTATTGGCCCACTATGCATCGCAATGCGCGAGACATGATAAAGAGATGCAGCGACTGCCAAGTTCACAGACTCATCCAGCGCCGACCACAACAAGAACTGACACCTATCACCTCACCATGACCATTCTATAAATGGGGTATTGATATTGCAAGCCCCTTTCCAGTTGCAGCAGGGGAACTAAAATTCCTCATAGTTGCCATAGATTATTTCACTAAATGGATTGAGGCGAAAGCAGTGGCAAGTATCACAGGCAACCAGGTCAAACGCTTCGTTTGGGACAACATTGTATGCCGCTTTGGCCTACCTGGAGAAATTATCTCGGACAACGGAAAACAATTATGTGATAACCCGTTCAAAGACTGGTGCGCACAATTAAATATTACACAAAACTTCGCGTCAGTTAAACACCCACAAACTAATGGTTTGGTTGAACGCGCGAATCGTAGTCTGGGCAAAGGAATTAAAGCGCGTCTTGACAAACATAAAGGAAGATGGGTGGATGAATTGTCGCACGTTTTATGGGCGCACCGCACGACAATCAAAGTCAGCACTGGAGACACACCATTCTCTCTTGTCTATAGGACAGAAGCTGTTATACCAGCCGAGATTGGAATGCCAACTATTCGTACATCGGAAGTCAATGTCACAACAAATGACGACGAGTGACGCATAGAGTTGGATCTGTTGGAAGAAAGGCACGAACGGACAGCTATACGTGAGGCAAAGGCTAAGTCAAAGATGAAGAAGTATTATGATGAAAAAGTCAGAAACACTTCTTTCAGGCCAGGAGACTTTGTATACCGCGCCAATGATGCAAGCCACGCAGAAGACACGGGCAAGCTTGGACCTAAATGGGAAGGACCCTATGAGGTCACAGAAGCATTAGGCAACGGCGCATACAAGCTGCGTGATATGGAAGGCCATGAGCTAGCACGCACTTGGAACATCTGCAATCTCAAGAGATGTTATCTTTAGGAAAGGCTACGGCCCACACACCGACACCTCTGCACTTTAGTAAGTGCCCAATAAATGTCTGTGTATTTACATTTTCTTTTTTAGGGAATTGTTTTTATTTTCAACAACTTGCAAGAATTAATAAAACGTTGTGGTTTCTAGCTAACTCCACAACACATTTAACATTATTGCTTACATTTTTATTTATGTCTTAATATTGTTACTTTATATTTTTGCCTACATGGCTCGCATGCACTTATTAAGACCCACGATGGCAGACAGGATGAGTAAACCTAATAAATAACTCGTTGAGTAAGAGGGTTGCAAACCCATCAACATAGGATCATGTATCCTTGCTAAACACCTTACTATCAAGACGTTGAAGTAAGTTTAATGCGCATCCCACGAAGGATACGCAATAACGCACACTGTGCACGTTTAGCAAATTAGGAGCCAAGACTCTTGGTTCCTTGATATGGTATTTGCAGCACGCTGCAAGTTTATCCATACACTTATGAATTTTTATTCACATATATTTATTAAGTTATGGACTTAATACAAATTTTCCTAAGTACATTTTGGTTTCAATTTGACTCTTGGCAAGTCTTTCACGAAAAGACAAATAATCAAAGTACAAAATGATACAAACAAGACGTACAAAAGTTAAATATTATTATTCACCAAAACCACGAGTTTATACAAGATACAAAATCAACATATACAAAAAAGATGATGCTATCTACATGCTGCAAGCGCGTCTATGTCCTGAGCTACTAGCCGTAGACGCCAATTGCCCAACCTCACTCAGCCTCCTCAGCAAGCTGCTATCCTCCTGCGAAACAGTCGGCACGCTGACAGGAATTCCATCAGACCTGGGTAGATGGGCCGCACCAACACCACACAAGATGGCCTTCCCTTTCACGCCCTGCTTCCGTGCAAGTCTTGTAGCATGGGCTTCTAAAGACTTTTTCAAGGATATTTCCTTCTCAAGGGCAAAGGGATTCAGCATATCATGTGGGCGCGCAAAGACGGGTACCCGCAGCTGTGACTCATCCGGCTTCAAAAAGAAGTCAGGCTGCGCCTCGGCATCATCAGCTATGTGCCTCGCCAGGGTTAACCCTTGCATAATTACGCTGATATGGTAATCCTGGTCGCGCTCCAGCGGGGCGATGTGGGGGAAATCAAAGACTTTCATCTTCTCCATGGCCGCACCCAATTCTGCATAGCCATCCCCGGTATACCCTGGCACCTCCGCGGGGGACACAGTTAGCATCTTCCCCTTGTGCAGCTCTTCTACGGCCTCAGCCTTGCCATGCGCCTTGGCACACTCCACAACCTCTTGGGACTCTAGTGTACCCATGGCAGCCAAGCGAAGACCGTGACTGATCAACCACCTAAAAATACAACAACACAAGTGTTAAAAGAGAACAATTTCAGAGGAAGTAAGTGCAAACAGCTAGTTAATAAATCAAAAATACATAAATACCTGCGCTCAGCAATAGCAGACACTAGATGAGGGTACAACTCCTCATCATACTCAATACTCAACTTGCGCAGCTTACTTTCCTTCGCCTCCAGAGTAGTCTCTAGAAACTGGCGGAACTCATCAAGCTGGGCGAAGTGCTTGCTTCTGTTCTCTTGAAAGTACTTCAGCCCCCATGCGCAGTTAGATCTGTACTGCTCCGCGGCAGCACGCTCGCGCTTCACCTCAACCATCAAGGCCAACCTCTTATCCGCAAGCCTCCTAGCGTGCGCAGTTGTTGACTCTACATCCGCCCGTGCATCAGCCAATTGCGCCCTCAGCAGCGCAATTTCCTCATCCTTTTGCGCATGGCTGCTACCTTCACCAGCATATCGAGCCTTGAGTTGAGTAACCAACTTGGCCTGACGATCAGCAGCCGCACCCAACTCCTCCATCAGCTCTTGCGCGGACATCTCTTCACTCACCTTCAACGGCTCCTCCACCTGAGAATGAGTCGCCTGCTGTGGTACCGACTCCTCAACGAACGCTGCATCACCCCCTGCAGCCTTGCCACTACATGCAAACAGCAAGGAGTCAAGGCATTGTATAGCAAATAAAGTGAAAGAAAACAGATAACAAAACCATTGTCACTTACGTAGGAGAGGAGGTCTCAGCAGTATCATGCGCAGCCACGGATAGTGACGCCTCCTCATCTGTGGATTCATCCACAGTGATAACGTGGCGCCTGCGCTTAGAAGTACCCTCACCACCATCATCAGAGGCCTTGCGCTTGGCACCCTGGCGCTCCTCTTTAGAATCGGTATCAACCTTGAGGATCCCAGCACTGTCGGATGACTCAGTGCGCGCAGGCTCAGGAGCTGCCACTCCCTGCGCAGGAACAGTTTGCACCGGAGTTTCATTCAGTAAGGGTTGCGCAACATCAGATGATTCCTCTTGCACAGGCTCCAGAAGACGTCCGACTGTGGCTTCCAAAATAGGTACTTCACCTTCCCTCAGTGGGCGCACACCCACAGTCACTTGCAAAGGCTTTGTCAACTTCACTACGGCAAACAAATCCATCTCTATGCAACACATGAACAAACAACAAAGAACAATTTGGTTATTAAAATCACAATATAAAAGGGCGCTTACACTACAAATGCGAAGGAAAGAAAGGACAAGCACCCACCCCGGCCGCTTTCATCCAGAAATGTTGGCACCTCGTCAAAACCATGGAAATAGTTGCGACTAATTCCCATATGAACCAAGAACTCCTCAGGATAGGAGTTGATGGGGATGCGGTTAGCATTAATGGTTTCCACATCCTCCGCGTTATACGTACCAGGACTTGGGCGCTCATCCTTTGGCAGCGTCCCTTGAGTATAAAACTCAAAGAGCGAAGGGAACATCGTATCATCTACCCAGAAAAACCTTTCCCTCCAACTCCTAAGGGCGTCTATTTTCTCAGTATAACACTGATAGCTCCCTAGACGCTTAGAAAAAGATACCCACCCGTTTGACCACGTTGTGTGGTAAAACGCGCGGAAGAGATTGAAGGTAGGGTTTATAGCAAGTAAACGACAGTTTACTTCAAAATTTGTTATTTTCGCCACACCTATACAGTGCAGCTGAGATATATGCAGACGATAGAAGTTGAGCACGTTGCTCCAGAATAGGGATATGGGCACGCGCTGATTCGCAAACTCGAAAAAGCGCGTGTATACCCCTATCTTCCCCTCAAGGAAGTCTGCGATACATGCGTCTGCCTCCGGTACTTCCGGGTGCACCGCGAGGGGGATGAAATAGTCGGAGGTGAACTGACGGAGTTCATCCTCGTCAATCTCAGACACGAACTCAGTTAATTGACGAACCTGTGGAAAACTAGAAGGGGGGGTTGAATAGTTTTATGTCTTTTTAATTTGTTATAAAAGATTGTTTGAAAGTTTTCTTTGTTTTCAAAAATTTAGATTCGATGCTATATGATATCAAGTCATGCACAATATGAACAACACTAAATATGTACGATAAAGCAATAATAATGTAAGTAAAGAAATAGATGAGAGTTGGAAAGATCGAACCGCGAGACAAGAGATTTATAGTGGTTCGGCTACAAGGTCACCTTCCTTGCCCTACTCCACTCCCCGAACACCTAACTCGAGAGTTTTCTTCACTATGTCAACAAGCTCCCTTATGGCGGAGAAAACTTTACACACCAATTTACACACCACAACTACGTCACAACTTATTCACACCTTCTACACAACTACTTCACACCTATTCACTACTTAATCACAACACTACTTCACACCTATCTACTTCACACCAATCTTCTTCACACCAATCTTCTTCACATCAATTTTCTTCACACCAATCTACTTCCTAACTCTTCTTCTTCACAACTAACTACTAACCAATCACACTATATATATATACCTAGCTAAACTATCTTCTATCAAATATTCACAACTAATTTCACAAAAAAGATAAATACAATGATGATGCTCTAACAACTTAGATGTGGAGATCACAACAAGTTGTAATACTTCTTGTCTTGAGGGATAGAAGTATTCTTCTCTTGCACTTGAAAGAATAATGTTTGGATCACTTTGAAACAAAGATTTATGAATGTATGATCAAAGGATTAAGAGAATGGAAATGGAGATCTAGAACAGAAAGTTTAGGAGTGCAAAAGGTAAGAAAAATTCCAGATTTAAGGTGGTATTTATAGTCAACAAATTCTGACAACTGGAGCGTGCCGGTCCCCTTAAATCATGGCCGGCCCCCTTAAAATTAAGGGGACCGCCCCTTATAATTAAGGTGGCCGCCCAGCTGTAACGGCCAGAATCTTTGTCTTTTAGTGGGGAAAGTTTATTTGGTGAAAAACTAACTGATTTTGGTTAAAAATTTGAATTCATATATTTAGTATGAATAAAACATTTTTCTTTATTACCAAAAGTGTTTTTCAAAAATATATAATATGTTTATATAATTAAATAAACTTTGTAATACTTAATTAAATTTCCCTTTGATCATAAATTGCACTAAACACTTTGTTTATTTATACCTTAAGTGATTTGGATGTAAAGAGAATGTTAATCACTAAATACTTGTTTATGTCACAAGTTTTAGTTCTATGAGTTTATATTTTGTAATAATCAAAACATAGAGATATTGATAATATGTTAATAATGTTTTTAGGTATTATTTATGTCAACAATCTCCCCCTTTTTGATTATTACAAAACCTTAAACTCAATAGGTCTAAAATTTGTTTTTAGACAAGTATTTTAGAGTTTACACTTCTCTTCTCCCCCTTTTTGTAAAATCAAAAAGGTTAAGCCGAGTAAGCTTCATGGAAGAAGTTTAAACGGGTAGAATGCCCCCCTTGATGTATGCTCCCCCTCATTTGAGAGCACCAAGGGAACGAGCTATGGAAATCTTGGCTACAAAAAATATGTGAAGAGTACAAGACACATATACATGCAAAGCAACAATTATGCAAATAAAAAAAGATTCATTCAAGCATCATGGAAATGATTAGCATTACAACATTCAATATGCTTGAAGCATATTGATTACAATAAAACAAAAGAAGAGACATAGTCCTATATTGCCTAAGAGAGCACTTGGACTTGCTTGCAACCCATGGTTGATTATTTTATTTGCTTGAAGGGGAACATAAGCATAGAGCTTAGTTGTTGGATGGAGAGGGATATGGAGTGGAGTATGGAGCGGAAGAGGTGGATCTTACGATGTTGTATCGAGTTAAGGGTGGTATTGGATGAGGACGAGTGAGGAGATATTCAATCCAAGAAATATCTTCACTCAAGTATATAATTTGTTTTTGAAGGAAGATGCAACAAGGGAAATAGTGAGCGTGATTTGTAACTTGATCCAAGTTGAGATAGTGGGGTAGGCAATTGTTATAGGGTGATGATGGAGGTTGCCCTTTGTTGCGTTGTGCACGATGCATAGCAAGGAGATCACTAAGATCATGGATTTGGGTTATTTCATCACGGAACTTTTGCTTTTCCGTGGCAATGTGGAGAGAATCATTGTGTTGATATGGATGAATTGGGTTTGTGCAGTTGGAATTGTAGTTTGATGGTTGATCAAGCTTGTATGGATCATTATAAGTGGTTGGAGGATGAGATGTGTAGTTTGGCATGAAAGAGGATGTTTGGCCAATGTTGTATGGTTTGTAAAGAGGATCAAATGAATGTCCTTGTGGATTTGGTGTAAAGTTTGGGAAGTAAGTGGTTGGAGGTGTTGAGTGATTTCCAACTTCATTGGTTATGATGGATTTGTTTCGAGGGCTTTTTCGTCGCCAAACGGGTTTTTCCGTCATCCTTGCTAGCCTTGAGGCTTTTGGTTTTGGTTTGTTTGGAGAAGTCATGAAGGGATGAATGGAGTGTGTTGAAGATTGGGGATATTTATAGTGTAAGATTTGTGTGTTTATGGATGGATAAAGTTTGTTTGGGAGATTAGGACAAAATATGTTGGTGAAAATTGGGAAATGTAGGTTGAAATGGGCTAAAAAGCTGAAAAGATTATGTAAATCCGTCCAGCAGATGGCCGGTCCCTTTAATTAGGGGGCGGTCCCCTTAAAATTAAGGGGGCCGCCTTACATAATTAAGGGGGCCGCCCATCTGATGATTCCCAGATTGCCAGAATTGGGTTTTTGGCAAAAAATTTGCAGAAAGGTTGTGTTTTTGGATTTGGATTCAAGCAAGTTCAATTC
>JARVZY010002297.1:0-66891 GCA_030686995.1 Artemisia argyi | reverse complement strand
TGTATCTTTCCATTCATTGTACATTATTGTAATTCGTGGGAGTATATTTACCAGAATCATTTTGTGGTTTAGTTTTCATAAAATAGTTAAACCATAGTTTTTTTTAATTATTTTTTTAATCATTATATTACTCTAGGCATTTGTATGGAGCCCATGCGAAGGATAGAAATCTTTAGAGAAAAAAAGTACTTAGTTGTGTTCATTGAAGTTCATTAGTAATCTTAATAAATGCACAAAGCTTAATTAGATGATACCAATGTACTGGTTGTTATTTCATTTGCTTTTACATTTTTCGTGTTATGTTTATTTGATGATGATGATGATGGTAATTTTATTTATTTATTATTATTTTTATTTTTATTTTTTTTGTGTGTGCAGTGGATGCTTGCTCATGTGTCATATAGAGTATGATTTATTGATTTGTTGATCACCATTTAGCCATCTACAATCTGAAAAATATAATTGAGGTAAGCAACATGTTCTTTTATGCTTATTCTTGGATCATTTTATTGAGTTATTTAAAAGGTTAGACTTTATGTGTTTAAATCCTTCTTTGGCACTTAATTGATTAAATGTGTAAAATTGGATTTTAAGTAAAGGGTGCATGAACAAAAGTGCTTGAGAAAAAGGTGTGCATCTTGATTTCTCTTTCTATTGTTCCCATTCATTTGCTTAAGTGAACTAAACCCAAAAATCATATGAAATGAAATATACATTAGTATTTGTGGTTGAATGTTTATGATGTAGTCACTTGATTTTTTTTCTTTCTTCTTCTATACTTTCTGATGAATTGGGAACTCACTTAAGAAGATTTAAGTGCGTGTAACCATGTCTAAATGCGATTATATGGAGGCAAACTAGGGCGGACTTTTCTTTATATGCCACATGTACTAAGCTGTAACATGTCTCTTAATATCCAGAAAAGCAATTTAATATGATCGTTTGATCTGATGATAATTTGCTTTCTTTGTTTTGTTATTCTATTTACTTAAAAGTGTCGAGTAAATTTCTCATATTGACCCCTCATTTCTTGCACTTGGGTGTGGCGTTTGAGCGCATTTATTTATGTATGTATGAGTTGGTTCGACATGCATATCATTAATAGATGAAACTAAAATGGGTCAAAGTCACAAACTTATTACTTATTTTAATGATTTTAGTTGAAAAAAAAAAACATTGTAGAATCCAAGATCTGGACTCAACTAGGGTATGAATAACATTGATTGAAACACAACGGAATATAGAATAAGAACACAATCAACATTACTAATAAGGTTTTCTTTTATTGAATATAAAAGAAACTAATACTACTACAACTACTACTAACGCTCTATGCGTTTCTAGACTCTCATTGGAGAGACTAGCTATGAAAGGATGATCTATAACCTAGACGCCTACCCTCTTTATATAATAGAGGGAGGTTACAAACCCTAGCTTCCTACAAAAGCTATCTAACTATTACATATTAGGCCCCTCTTGTTTCTTCTTTCTTTCACTTCTAGTTGTTTGTTTTGTAATCTTCAAATCTTCAAATCTCTAATTCCCAACAATCTTCCCTATTTGATATTACAAAACAATCTGCATGAAGAAACAATGCTAAAACATGTCATCACAAATAATAAGCTGCACATTATAAATCTTCTTCCCCTTTTTGTAATCATCCAATAGGGTCTTGTGCAACTCCGTAAACGCTTCCCCTCAAGTGATGCATGTAGATGGATAAGTATTTTTGAACAATAAGCTTCCCCTTAAAAATATACTAACCATCTGCTTGAATCATGAACTCAGTAGCATAGATCATCTTGTCCTTCAGTGAAAAAGACATCATAAAATGTCTTTGGATAATTCTTGTAGTCAATATATGCATGGCGATTCATGCAATGGCCGATTAGTCTCAGTGAGCGCAGACGGATCAACCAGAAACCACTCAATGCTTATGATTATCATTATTTGTGTAATCATATCATGAACTGTATGGTATCATATGCCCCCCAAAATATTTGTAAATGCGCGTGTAACAGTTCCAGTCAAGAATTATACCACGAACTGAATCTCCAAAACAAACTATACACATCTTCATTGTTCAAGATCCAAGGGCGTCTTCGGACCTAGAATTAAATATCAACCAACAAAAATAAAATAATAATTAATATATATATATATATATATATATATATATATATATATATATATATATATATATATATATATATATATATATATATATATATTATTTATGAACAGCAGTAACGAGCAGCAGGAATGGACAGCAGGAACGAACAGCAGAATCCGAGCAGCAGTAGAATCAATCAGCAGAAACAAGATCACATCAGCAGTATTGAATATGTAGCAGCAGAAATAACCAACAAAAATATACCAGTACCCTATTGTGATCTGTCTTCAATAACGTCTAACCAATGAATCAGCCAACCAATATACTTCGAACCACTAATGCAATAACGAATAAACAATTATATCTAGTACCAGATCCCACTTTCTTTAATATTGACCAATGAATATTCGAACAAAACCAATTCATCAGCAGCAATACACGACAGATCCACCGTTTAATAATCACCAATCACAGAAACTCGTATATCATAAAAAACAAGGGACAAACTAATATATCTTCAAAACCGATTAGAATAATAATAATAATCCTGCTCCAATTATCATTCTATCATTGTCCCACAACCTTTGTCGTATACCATATATTCATTTGACCAAGAGTTATCAGTAGCACCAATTATCCCCATGTGATTAATCCTCTTGACCCATGAAAACGACAACTCATATAACACCAATACAACACACCAATTCATGGCACAATTAATACAAGTACGATACATTAAGTAACCGACCCATGATAATACGAGCAATCAGCAAGAAATCAAAACTCTAATCTTGTATAGGATTATTAAGGTTAAAATAATGAAGAACCGACCCATGATCTCGATAATCAAATTAGTAGGAATAAAACCATAATCCAAATTTGAATATGATTGTTGTTTAATAAATAGGCCAAGCACCGATCCCAATAATTACAATAAACATAACTCGATATCGGTTTGTCACCACATCAGTATATGACATTCTTCTGACCCATATTAATTGATACGAGGTATATTAAATCCATATTCACTTCAACTTGCAAAATTAGTACGAGGTGATGTGAATTAATTTAGCACCGATCCATTACTATCTAATTGCACCAATCAGAATCGAGAAAGAAGAATAATTAACGATTACCTCAACATCTTTTTAACGCTGCTTCTGTTCGACATCTTTTCACCAGATCTGCTTTCATTCGACTGCCACAAAACTGCTCTTTATACAGGAAAACCTTATAAACCCTAGATCGAGAGCCACGAGGCTCTGATACCACTTGTAGAATCCAAGATCTGGACTCAACTAGGGTATGAATAACATTGATTGAAACACAGCGGAATATAGAATAAGAACACAATCAACATTACTAATAAGGTTTTCTTTTATTGAATATAAAAGAAACTACTACAACTACAACTACTACTAACGCTCTATGCATTTCTAGACTCTCATTGGAGAGACTAGCTATGAAAGGATGATCTGTAACCTAGACGCCTACCCTCTTTATATAATAGAGGGAGGTTACAAACCCTAGCTTCCTACAAAAGCTATCTAACTATTACATATTAGGCCCCTCTTGTTTCTTCTTTCTTTCACTTCTAGTTGTTTGTTTTGTAATCTTCAAATCTCTAATTCCCAACAAACATTCTTGCCAACAACACAAACCTAATTATCTCTATTATTTTTTTACCCCTACCCAAAGTTACCCGTTATTATGCATTATCCAGCTTCTATTCTCTTTATGGAGATTCCGTTCATTTCTATAGTTGTTTATGCAACACTACGAAGGGCCATGAAAAAAATGGTAAAATGGAGTGTGCTTTGTAAAGAACAACTACGAACAACGTTTAAAGTGCTGACAAGCAAGTTTTGTAGTCCATCATTGTCATATATTGTTATAACTTATTGTGAAGCATTTTCTATTTGTTGCAGCCAGCCAGCTATGTGACATCGTTGTAACTGTTGTTATCTCTCTGTCAAAATCTACGTCAAATTCTATGTTATTATAACATGTCTCATATTTTTTCCAAATACTTGCATCACTATGTTAAAAAGGGTTAATTTATATATTTTCAGTTCTCATAATTGAAGTCTTATGAATAGCTATTGTCGAAGGGGCACCTGTTTGCTCTTATCAAGCTGAAACACTTTAGATATCTCATACTTGATGAAAAATTATATCAATGAAAATACACTTAAAAATGTAATTCATTCATATTTTTTTTGCATCAATTAAAACAATACATTAATTCGTTTGTATTTTAATCGATAATAATACATAACTAAAATTTTTAGTAAAAAACCCGTGCGTGCACGGGTATTATAACTAGTAAACATTAACACAGAAACATACACCAAAAACCAGATAAGTAGATGTTACTTTAAGATGATAGCATTATCACTAACTAGGATTCAGACTGTGTGGCGATCTAATTATGCATGCCATGCTCCCGCTTTTAGAATGATTTTTTATATGCGATCAAAAATATTTAATGACCTATACATGATTTTCCATTAGTTGCATCAAGAGCTAGCTTGCATGTATTGTGTTGATTATCAGTTTTGTTGAAATATAAATATGTGATTGTTTTGGCCAAATTTGTTTTGGTGTTTCCTCTCCCTTTTATTTTTAGCCGCGGCATATGGAGACTAAAAGGGTATTTTGGTCAATATTTTGTATCTTCTAATTGTAACAAGTAAATCTCTATTAATATGTATTAATCTTGATATTTAATTGATTCACTGATTCATTAAACTAGATGTTAATATATGATCATCTAGACTTATGTTATATGTTCATATATGAAAACATTAACGCCATGGTTAATTATTGGTTGATCTTGATTTTTATCATATGATGTAGGTTATGATTTTAGTTAATAAAAGATAAATGATTTTAATTCTATGTTCATTTGTTAAATGTTATATTTAACAAATTGTAAATTAAATTTGTTAAATGTTATCTTCAATATTTAAAATTACTTTAAACAATATTCTATGATTACTACATAATTTGAGTAGATTATTTTGATTATATTTTTAGGTTGAAAAAAACTGACGAATCAATCACATCTTTAAAACTTTGTACATATTTAAACAAAATGTTATTGATATTATTCCATATAACATTCATTGAAGTGAAATTGGGGGCCAGTACTATTGCGAAGCCGTCGGGTGGGAGGCCGGCTCAAGGGAGGAGGATGGCCCGGGTGCATTGTGGAGCCGTGGCTCGAGCCAGCACTATTCACATGCTGAGCCTGAGCCAGGCCGATAACTAAGAGAGTTTAAAAATAACTTTTTCTTAGTGGGTTTGGCTGTGAGGATTAAAATGAGGATTAGAAAAAGCTTAGCGGGTTTTCCACTTATGTGGCAGCTAATATTATGGTCCTCTGCATGATTTACACATGTTTTATTAAACACTTAATAAACTTAATGATAAATATGAACACAATAATTTTTTTTGAAAATAGATACTAAATAATACAACTTCCAAAGTAACATGAATCTTTAGTTCTCTGAGCTTTTATATAATTGGTTTTACAAAACGTTTCCAAGCACACAAATCAAATACTCAAACCTGCAAATTTGTCATTCACAATCTCAAACTTAGTTTCAACTCAAGTATGTTACAAAGTTTTGTTTGCATTTTAATATTAAAAATATTTATCTACTGTCGACATAATAATTCCTTTGCGATGCCAGGAAACAACAAATTGAAGATGAAAAGGCAGTTATTCAAGAAAATGAATCATAGGCAGTTAACACGGCCGTGACTGAAGTATAAGTTAAGATGTTCTTGTAACTTACTTTGGTAATATCATTGATTCCAGATAGAGAAACATATTACTTATTCCATGTCTCAAACTAACGTGTATTAGAAACAAAGGGAATAAGAATATTACTCAAATTATAAAATCGTTAAGAGTTAATGATATGTTATTTGGTTCTGTCAACAGCGGAAAATTCATGTATTTTTTTTGGAGGGAGACAGAATTCTGTTGCTAGAAGGATACTTGTCGGTATTTAATTACTTGAAGTTATACACATGCCCAAGTGGGAGTTTGTTGGAATATGTGCATGATATAACAAAATTAAATACTACCATTAGTATATGATACCATGGGGTCACACACAATAAGACAAGATTGAAACTTTATATATTTATTGTAAATATATAAATGATCTAATTATACAAAACTTCATTCGGCTTAATTAATTAGACTATTTAAGAAGTAATGAGCTTAAACCAAGAGCTAAATGGGAAGCCCATTTGTTCTTACATAGTTTGGTCTCCCCTAGGGGTTTATGTCGGGATTGGGCTTAGTTCAATAATTTATTTAAGAACACGGCCATTCATGAATACAATTGTTTTTCCCATCCTAAGAAAGTGGGCAACTTTTCAAAAAAGATTCTCTTTTAATATAGAATGTCACTCCTATAGTAACTATGTTTTGAATTTAGTTACTCATTTATTATAAATTTTTTAGAGGGTTTGATTTGGTTTTGATTTATCAGGGACCACTTGATCAATATCCAACATACCAGGTTCAGCTACAAGTTTAGTAAAACTGGGCTCTAGTAAAGGTTTGATAAAAAATATCAGCGAGCTGACAACAGTTGGTATAAAGTGAAGTTTAACATCACCTTTTATGATGTGGTTTCTGATGAAGTGATGCATGATGCAACATGCTTAGTACTTGAGTGCAGAAAAGGGTTGTTGGAGATTGAAATGGTGTTGTTGTTATCATAGAAGATAGGTACCTTGTCATAACAGATCTCATAATCAGCTAGCTGACTTTTCATCTAGAGAACTTGTATACAACACCCAGCTAATGCTACATACTTAGCTTCAGCTGATGACAGAGCCACTGAGTTCTTCTTCTTTGCACTCTAACACACTAACTTTCCACCAAGTTTAGCATCCCCTGATGTGCTTTTCCTGTCTAGGTTGTAACCTGCATAGTCAGAGTCTGAGTATGCCTTAAGAGTAAAACATGACCCTTTAGGATACTAGAGCCCTAGACTTGGAGTTCCTTGGAGGTACATGAAAATTCTTACAATAATGACAAGGTGGGATTCCTTCGGTTCAGATTGATACCTTGCATAGAGACATGCGGAGAATTTTATGTCTGGACGACTCGCTATAAGATACATCAAAGACTCAATCATGTCTCTGTATTAAGTTTCATTTACAGATTTTCCTGATTTATCAGGGCCCAAATTATTCAGGGGCATCATGGGACACTTCACTGATGCACAATCAGAGAAGTCATATTTCTTTAACAAATCTTTAATATATTTCTATTGACAAAATTCCTTTTGAATTTTGTTCGATTTAAAAACCAAGAAAATATGTTAACTCTCCCATCATACTTATTTCATATTTCTTGGTCATCAGTTTTACAAAACGTTTACAAAGATCCATGTTTGTTGAGCCCAAAATAATATCATCCATAATATCTGAACAATTATGACATCACCATTTGTTTTATAAATAAACAAGGTGTTGTCAATGGTACCCCTCATAAACTTATGATGAATAAGGAACTTGGAAAGAGTTTCATACCATGCCCTTGGAGCCTGTTTCAGACCATATAGGGCTATGTTTAATTCATAAACATGGTTAGAAAACTCATTGCTTTTAAAAGCATGTGGTTGTTGTACATAGACTTCTTTAGAGATCTTTCCATTCATAAAGGCACTTTTCACATCCATCTGGAAAAACCTTGAAGTCTCTGTATGCAGCATAAGTGATTGGCCTCAAACAGTCAGAAAATATCAACCAAGTAATGGTCAACAAGTCAAACAGTCTAAACCAATACTCCGTGGAGTGTAGTGTTTCCCCGGATCGTTAAATCCCAACGAGGCGTGAAATCTGAAATAAAATGACTTTGAGATCAGGTAATTTGAACAGAAAAAGGGTTCAAGTGATTGTACTACTGAAATATAAGTGTGAATAGCTTTGATAAGCTATATCAACTAATACGTGAAATCAGATAAGTACAAATGAAAAGGAACTGGAGAACGCGTACGTTTAATATTTAAACGTAAACAAAAACAATTTTAACTATAGTAGGAATTTGCATGCCTTAGGGGCTTAAATGCAAATTAAATAAACTTAAAATATTTATTTTATAATTACTAATTTATTTTAAAGTTAATAAAACCTAAAAATGTAAAAAGATATAAAATGTACGTTTAAATTTAAGTAAACGAAAACGTACGAAACTAAACGTGAATTTTGTCAAATAAAACTCCCAAAAATATGAAAATTATATTTTTGGAATCCTAAACTTATAAGAAAATTATTAGAAAATGAAAATTATTTTTATAACTATTTAATTAATTATTATTATTTAATAACTATTTTTAATTTATTTAATAATTCACTAATAAATAAGAAAATGTAAAATAAGTCTAGAAATATAAAATTAAAATTTCTAAAAGTCCAAAATATTATAAAACTTATTTTAAAACCAAAATTATATTTTTCACACTATTTATTTAATTATTATTAATTAATTATTATTTAATTATTAATTAACTAATTATATTGATTTAAATTCTTAAAAATACTAAAAAGACTTAGATAATTAAGAAGATTTTTATAAATCTAATTAACCATCACAGGAATCCTAAAAAATTATAAAAAGTTTGTTTTATGTATTTTTAAACTATTTTACTAATTATTAATTAATTACCAATTAAACTAATTAAATTATAAAAACTTGAAGATGAACAGTAAAAATTATATAAAAATTCCTAAAATTATTTTAACTTATATGAAAGCTAGGAAAATTATAAAAACTAGGTGGTACTTAATAAAATCTAATTTTGCTATTTAATACTTTAATATTAATTAATAGTTAATTAAACTAATATTAATTCTAAATATCACTAAATGACAAAGGAAAAATCTGGAAAAATTTATAAAAATACTTTAATATAAACGAGATTTAATAAAAATATAAAAATGCAGAAGTGCTTATAAATAAGCTAAAAAGAAAATTAAAAATATAATTTCTATTAAATAGAAGCTATCACTATAATTAAGTTTGGCTTTTTCTGTTTTTTCTTTTATAGAACTATTAAAATACTTAAAATATGAAACTTTTATAAAAACAACTAACTTGGAAATCAAAAATAAGCACTGTGAGTTCTTATTAGCTTTGACAGTTGACCAAGTTTGACCAAACTAAGAAATAAGCTCAAATGAGCTTAAGTGGGGTCCACAAGGGTAGATTCTGGTTCACCTAAGTTAGTTGGACTTGTTTAAGCTAGATTTGATAAGATAAGCTCACAGAATAAGCTAATAAGCCACAATAAGCAACTGCTTATTGAGTGACTGAGACAGAAATGGGACAGAGTTCCAGGGATGATTCAGGTGGGACCCAGTGAGCTTGAGCTCAAAACCAAGCTCAAGACTTGAAGGTGGGTAGGAGGGGGGTTGAAAGAACCAACTTGGGGCCTGCGGGACCCACTAAGTAGCCCAGAAACAACCACCAAAGTGGTGGGTGTGGTGATGATGATCTGTGTAGCAGGGGAGCTTCTACCCCTGCAAGTGTGTTTGAGCCTATGTGGCTTGCACAAGAAAAATCACAAAAATATGGCAAGGATGGGATTCAATAGACTAGCTGATACTCTTTAATATGTGAAAGTTTCAAAGCCTAACTCTTAATACATAAATTTCTAAAATTCATGCCATTTTTGTAAAATCTAAGATACTGCAAATTTGACTTTTTAGTTTTTATACCTAAGTTGACTTATATGAGTTTAGATCTAATCCTACTGACTTAATAAGTTGTATTAAGTTAAAAGAAAGTTAATTTAAGCTATTCTAACAACTTATACAATGATTTGATGAGAGCTTAGGTCTAAAATCCTAACAGTGAACAAACAAGATGAGATCAAAGAGAATTTTGACTTTCTATCAAACAACCACTGAGTTTTATGACTTAGCTGAGATGTATGAACCTAGTGTAGCATGAAACAACCAAAGATAACAAGCAAAGCAACCTAGCACATGCCTAACTCAGTAAATCCAAATAAGCCTTTAAAAGACTGAATTGATGTTTTCTAAAACAACTTGATGATTTAGACCTTAAATCTATTTTCAAACTTTATACTATCATCAAATAAGACTTTATGAACAAAAAACAACAACAACACAATCTTCAAACACAGAAATGATCAAAGTAGTATTTTGACTGTGAGATTTGATTTCTTTGATAACTAAGTATTCCAACAAACAAGACCACAATATTAAACTAGATTATGGTTAACTAACTACAAACATGCATAGAAACACAGATATTACTAAGATTAGACAACAAAGATAGTGAAATGAAAAATTGAAAATAAGCTTATAAATGAGCAATTAAACTGAATCCATGAAACCAAGAGCCAAGATCAATCCTATAGGTTCTCCACAGAACCTCTAACCCAAAGGCAATCCAAAATTCACCCTGCTCCTTGCTTTGATCATCTTCTTCATCAATTTTTTATTTTTTACTTATTTTTCTAAATTTTTTATGATTTTTGAGTTTATCTATTGTAACTGCTTTTAAAGTTTCTAAAAGCTTTCATAAGCTTTCTGAGGAGCTTAAGTGAGCTTGTGAGTCTTTAACATCATCTACAATATCATATAAGCAAGTATGAAATTTGAACTTGAAATTGCAACAACAACAATTGAAACTGAAAATACTTAATTTGATTATTGAAAAAGCTTAAGAGTACACTGGATACAATAACTTGAGAGTTTGAAAGCTTGAAATACACTAGAAATGGAAATTTCACTAATACGATTTAAGAAAATTACAATTACACTAGATAGATATCCACATTGCTTCCTCTTAGCTTTATATTGACTTTTTGAGCTTCACAGAAGTACTCTGAATCTTTCCCACCTCTTTTGAGCCATTGGATCTCTGTCTTTCATCTTAACCGTTTAAACTTGCTTTTTGGCGCCAAATTGATACACATGGATTTGTGGCGGTTTGAGACTAATTAAAGCTTCTTGGAGTGATGCATAGGTGGAAGGGACAAGGTTGATAGTATTTGAAGCAAGTTGGGGTGGATAGGTGGAAAACAGAGGTGTAGATATGGAGGTGGAGTGTATTTTGGTGGGGAAGCATTAAATGTGGATGTGGGTTAGCTGTGAGGTGGAAGGTATGTGAGAGGAGAGTAGGTGATGAGCTGGGGGGTGAGGTGGTGGTAGAAAACCACCCTGGTATTGGTGTTTGCAGGTGTGGAGATGAGGGATGTACAGTGTTGGTGGTTTGGGAGAGGTCAACGGGTCAACGCCCGTTTTATATAAAAAGGGAGTGTGGGCCGGTTGTGTTTTGGGCTTGGGTAAAAGGTAAGGGGGGGCTTGGGTGTTGTTTGTGTTTGGATTTGGTTTATTTTTTGTTTTGGGTTTAATATAAAGGGTCCGGTTTGGTTTATGGTATTAAAGCCCAAGGACTAAAAATGTAATTTTGGATTTTTTTTGGGACCAAACCTGTAAATATTACAATGTTATCACAAGGACCAATTATGTCATTTATAAATAGTACAAGGTTTGTTTTTAATATTTTTCCATTTTTAAAACCTTAAGGACTAATTTTGACATTTTTTAAACTTGAGGGACTAAAGTTGTCATTTTGTAATTTTTAACTTTAAAGGACTAGTTTTGACAACTTATGAATCCCCAAGGACCTTAGATGCTATTTAACAAGTTTTGGATTACCAGGGACTATTTTTGCCAATTTGTCAAAGTTCAAGGACTGAAACTATAAATTATGTGAAACATGTTGTTTTTTTATCAGTTTTCAATCTTTTTGCATAAAAACACAATCCAGGGATATTTTATGTATTTTAAGGCATTCCTGTGTGTTTTCAGATGTTTTTGCAGTCTAAATGTGACAGAAATGATGAGTATTTACACACTCATCAATAAGCAAGGAAGATTCTGATTGCTTCAAGTATTGTAACAAGAGCAAATGTTTAATCGTAATCAATTCCTTCTTCTTGTCTATACTGCTGAGCCACCAGCCTTGCCTTATTCCAAATAACCACCCCATCTGCATCCATCTTGTTCCTGAAAATTCATTTGGTTCCAATAATGATTTTACCATAAGGTATGATGAGTGTGTAAATACTCATCATTTCTGTTATATTTAAACTGCAAAAACATATAAAAACACACAGGAATGCCTTAAAATACATAAAATTATCCCTGGATTGTGTTTTTATGCAAAAGGATTGAAAACTGATGAAAAACAAAACATTTCACATAATTTACAGTTTCAGTCCCTGAACATTGAAAAATTGGCAAAACTAGTCCCTGGTAAATCAAAACATGAAAAATATCATCAAAGGTCCTTAGGGATTTATAAGTTGTCAAGTATAGTATTTTAAAGTTAAAAATTGCAAAATGACAACTTTAGTCCCTCAAGTTTGGAAAATGTCAAAAATAGTTCCTAAGGTTTTGTAATTACAAAAATAAGAAAAATAAGCCTTGCACTATTCTTAATTGACAAAAATGGACCTTATGATAACTTTTGAGAAGATACAAAATAAACCCTTCAAAATTCAGAAAATTACAAGTTAGGTCCCTGGAGTTTGTGGAATTGGCAGAAAAGGTCCCCGGGAATTTTGAAAAATGGTAAAATGTGAATTTGGTCCTTGAGTTATTGGTTCTTGGCAAATTACACCCTTGTGAGTGTTTGGGAAATATTACATTTGCAGCCCCTCACTTTTGCAAAAATTACACAATTGGTCCTTGTAACAATAAAACCAACCGGACCCTTTTTACTAAACCTAAACCTAATCCTAAGCCTAGTCCATAATCCTAGCCCACCCTTTTATTTTTTCTTTGGGCCTGTTTTGCTTCCCAGCCCACCAAGATAACCCAACGCACCCTTTTATAATAAAAAGGGCGTTGACCCTGTTGACCCGTCTTCCCCAAACCACCCTTACTGCTCACCTCTCTCACCCCCTCTGCAACCCAAAACCACCATGGTTTTTACCACCACCTCATCACACAGCTCACCACCTACCCTCCACACCTCATCACATCAACCCACTCCTTCATTTAATGCAATCTCCACCCAATTTTCCCTTCAAACTAGTTCCACTCCTCTGTTTTCAGCCTAAGCCCCAACTTGCATCAAAACTATCTCAAATGTCCCCCCTTAGTCACCACTAAACCCCAAACTTCTTTAATTAGCTTCAAACTGCTCCATTGCCACGTATGAGGATTTGGCGCCAAAAGTGATTTAAACGGCCATGATGAGTTTGACTCATCCAATGGCTAAATTGAGAAGTGGGAAAGTGTGGGAAGACTGCAAGGAACACAGATGGTCAATATATATCAAGAAAGGAAGCAATGTGGAAGATATCTAGTTTTAATTTAAAATTATGTATGTCGACTAGAAAGTTTTTTCCATTTTCAGTGTAATCTAAGCTTGTAACTTGTACTCTTAAACCTTTTCAGTGTGTGTGAACTTAATATCAATAATCAATTTCTGTTTTTATGTATGAATTCAGTTTAATGCAAGTTTCAAATTTCCAAAATCTCATTACACTTAATTGATGTTCTTGGTTGATGTTAAGAACTGAAAAAGGTCACTTAAGCTCCTATGAAGCTTTATAAAGGCTTCTAGTAACCTAAAAATCAGTATAACTAAGAAATACTCAAAAGAACCACTTGGTCAATGAAAGTCAAACTGAGAGTCTGAGTTTTGTATTCTGATTCAAGGGTGATTTGGAAAGGAAGCAGCTTTGGAGTATTGGTTTAGATCCTCAGGGGAGGAAATAGGATTGATCTTGGTCCTTGGTTCTTGATTTTCATCTGTGTTGCATTTTGTAAGTTCAAAAAAAATTCAATTCTTGTATTCTACTGTATAAGTATTTCATAGATATAATTTTTTGTGTTCTTGTGTTTCTGTGTCCATATTGAGTAGAAATATTGCTTAATATAGCTAACTTGTTATTTGATAATTGAAGTTGCCACAAATCTCAATTTTAACTATAAAAATCTCAACTTTGTACTCTCAGTGTTTTATGCTTGTTTGTTTACTGAATCATGCTCAATCAGTATTGTTTTATGATAATATGATGATTGGAATCAGTTTCATGGATTGTATGGATCATTTGCTTTGAAAAACATCCACCTCAGTCAAATAAGGAGTGTTTGGATCTGTGTATTTCATCAAGTCTCAGTGGGATTCTTGTGTTATTCTTGTTTGTTTCATGTCTCAGTAGATACACATAGGTAATATAAGGCATAAAATTGTGTGATCATTTTCTAGAAAGTCAAAATCACCAAAGAATCTCAACACAGTTAACTGTGTTAGGATTTGAGTGCCATAATCACTCACTTAAGCTAATCAGTTGTATCTTGGGCCTAAATTAGCTTAACATAAGCTTATTACAACATCTACAATCAGCTAGGATCAATTAAATTTCATATAAGTCAACCTAGCCTAAAAGTAGTAAAAGTCAAAAAGTACTTGTGTAGAAAATCACCAAAATGGCATGAATTAATCTGATTTTTGAGCTTGGATTTAGAGTTTGAAATTTATTGTATGTAAACTTTACTAGCTGAACTTGTGAGTTTCATTGTTGTCATATTTTTAAGATTTTATTTTGTGGACAAAAATGCCCCTTGAACTGAGCTGCAGGGCAAGGTGATTGCCCTGTCTCAGCAGACCTAAGCCACAACACCAACTTTGGTGGTGTTTTGTGGATCACTCAGTGGGTCCCACACCTTACAATTTGGTTCTCCCCACCCCCTCCTACCAGGCTTGAACCCTTGACCTTTTGTTTGACCTCTAGATTAGTGGACCCCACTTAGTTTGGCCTCTTAAATCTGTCCCAAGTCTGCCTCAAAATTGAAATAAGCAAATGCTTATTTTGGATTCCTAGCTTATTTGGCCAACTTATTTAAGTGATTCTTGCTTATTGTCATCCACACAACTCATTTGTACCAGGTTTTACCTTGTGGACCCCACACAAGCTCAGTTGAGCTTATTTCTTAGCAAAGTCAACAAAAAGTCAACTGTTTTGGGTAATAAGCACTCATAGTGCTTATTCTGTGATTATAAATTATTTTCCATTTATTAAAGTTTCTTATTTTAAGTATTTTATTAGTTTTATAAAAGAAAAAGAAGAAAAAAAAACCAAATTTAATTATAGTGATAGCTTCTATTTAATAGAAATTATCTATTTAATTTTCTTTTTAGCTTATTTATAAGCACTTCTGCTATTCTATATTTTTTTATTAAATCTCTTATATATTAAAGTAATTTTATAAATTTTTCCAGATTTTTCTTTTGTCATCTAGTGTTATTTAGAATTAATATTAGTTAAATTAATAATTAAATAATAAATAAGAATTAAATAGCATAATTATATTTTATAAAGTACTACATAGTTTTTATAATTTTTATAGCTTTTATATAAGGTAAAACAATTTTATAAATTTTTCTAGGATTTATACTGTTCATTTTCTATTTTTAATAATATAATTAGTTTAATTGATAATTAATTAATAAATAGAATAATAATTAGTAAATTAGATTAAAAATACATAATATAAACTTTTTATAATTTTTTAGAATTCCTGTAATGGTTAATTAGATATATAAAATTTTTCATAATTATGTAAGTCTTTTTAGTATTTATAATAATTTAAATCAATATAATTAGTTAAATAATAATTAAATAATAATTAATTAATAGTAAATAGATAAATAGTGTGAAAAATATAATTTTAGTTTTAAAATAAGTTTTATAATATTTTAGATTTTTTGAAATTTTAATTTTTATTTTCTAGACTTATTTTACATTTTCCTAATTATTAGTTAATTATTAAATAATTAATAATAGTTATTAAATAAAAATAAATTAATTAAATAGTTTTTAATTATAAAATAAATATTTTAAATTTATTTAATTTGCATTTAAGCCCCTAAGGCTTATAAAATCCTACTATTGTTAAACTTGTTTTTGTTTACGTTTAATTAATAAACGTTCACGTTTTTCAGTCCCTTTTTCACTTATACATATCTGATTTCACGTATTGATTGATATAGCTTATTTAAGCTATTCACTCTTATTTTTCAGTAGTACAATCACTTAAACCCTTTTCCTGTTCAATTCACCTGATCTCAAAGTCGTTTTATTTCAGATTTCACATCTCGTTGGGATCTAACGATCCGGGGAAACACTAAACTCACCGGAGTATTGGCCTAAGCTGTCTGACTTGTTGACCATAACTTGGTTAATATTATCTGACTGTTTACCACCAATCAAGGTACAAGAACCAAAAGCCACACTCCATTCCTTTCAAACTGATTAAGCTCTTCTTGCTTTGCTTTTACCCATCCTTATTCATAAGAGCTTCAGAGACTTTTTGTTTGTTCAACTTCAAAGAGGAAGTCAACATACAAACATTCATTGGCTGAGGCAGATTCATTATCTTTGATTCTACTTCTTGTAGTCACACCAGCTGATGGTTCTCTTAGACTATTGATCAATTTAACGTATTTGTCTCTAGACCACTTATCTTGAGGTGTAGAAACATTTGATAAGGATTGATTTTCAGGTTATGTTGGAATTGGAATTAAATATGGGATATTCATCTTGATACTCAGAGGGTGATACATCAAATTCTTGCTGTTCATGTATGGGATCAGTGATTGGTTGATTAGGTATGAGATTAGTGATTGGTCGTTCATGTATGGGATCAGTGATTTATGTATTAGGGTCAGTTATGATGGTGTTAGGTGTGGTATTTGCCTTTGATACATGAGATTCTGGATTTAGATACTTAAAAGTAAGGGTGAGCAAACGGACCGGATGGACCGGACCGACCGACAAAACCGACCGGACCGACCACATTTGGTCCGGTCTCTGTCTAGGGATTTGTGGAAAACTAGAAGGGGGGGGGGGGGAGGGTTGAATAGTTTTACGTCTTTTTCGTCTAATAAAAGTTTTGCTTCTAAAGAATTGATGATAACTGTAAAACCTTTGAAGCTAAAGCGTAAGTACAAGTTTATTTACACTTATCATAAAAATACTACTTATTTAAAATGTTGAGTAGAAATAATAAAATCATATATCTCTCATAAATATATGTTTGTATTTATATATGTATATGTGTTTTAAAAGTGTATATACTTATAGTTTACTTATGTAAAATTAATGTTGAGAATGGAACCTAGTTTGACCTTTATGTGAAATCAATATATGCACAATACACAATTATAACTATATACGAAAAGCTAATAAGTAAGCGAGCAAAGAGTGAGAGATGGAAAGATCAAACCAAGAGACAAAGGATTTATAGTGGTTTGGCTACAAGGACACCTTCCTTGCCCTACTCCACTCCTCGAGCACCGAACTCGAGAGTTTTCTTTACTAAGTTAATAACCTCCCTTATGGCGGAGAAAACCGTACACACCAAAGCTTACACCGATTTACGACACTAAGAAATGTCGAGTTCTAATCGTAGCTAGAACCAATCTCACAACTATTTTCACACCACACCTTCTTCACACCTTTTCACTTCTTCAATACTTCTTCACACTACAAGTATCTTCACGCCTTCGCAAATTCTTCACGACTTCAAGGACTAACACCTTCACAACTTCAAGGCACTAACTTCTTCACAACTTCAAGGCTCTAGCGTCTTCACACCTTCTAGTCTCTAACGTCTTCACAACTTCTAGTCTTCAATGTCTTCTTAACTTGGAAGTTCCAATTTCTTCACTACTAATCACTATTGCTAATATTTCCTATCACCACTACTATGAAACACTACTTCTTCACTTCAAGTTCTACTTCACACTTACAACAATTCTAGATTTTATAACACAATCTAGCTAACTAATACATACACCTTATTCACCAAAATATGAAGGATCAACACGATGAAATAAACAAACAACTTAGATAACAAGATGATACTAAGTTGTAATACTTCTAATAGAAGTATTCTTCTCTTTGTACTTGAGTGTTGAGGCTTGAATCACTTTGAAACAAAGATCAATGTATATAAGATCAAAGGAATTTTAGAGGAAGGAAATGGATGTTTAGATCAGAAAGTTTTTAGTGCAAAAAGGTGAGAAAAATATGTGGAATGATCCAGTATTTAAAGGGCCAGAAAATACTGTTCTGGAGCGTGCCGGTCCCCTTAATTAGGGGGCGGTCCCCTTAATGATTAAGGGGGCCGCCCTCCTGAACGTTGGATTTTCTTGTCCTTTTGTGAGGGAAATTTTTCTGGATTAGATTTGCCATTTTTGGTTGAAAATTTGAATTCATAAATTTGTAATGAATTAAACATATTCTTTTAATGCCAAAAATGTTTTATAAAAGATATAAAATGTTTTGTGACATTTTATAAATATCTAGTGATTAACCAAAGTGTTCCTTTGATCTTATAATGCATTTAGACACTTTGTTTATTCATACCTTAAGTGATTAGATGGTAAAGATGAGTATTTACTACTAAATACTTGTTTATGTCATGATCTTTGGTTTGATGAGTTTTCGTTTTGTGATTATCAAAACATAGAGATATCGAAAGATATGAATAACGTTTTTAGTCATTTATTTATATCAACAATCTCCCCCTTTTTGATGATTACACTAAACTCATTAAATCCAAAAATTAATTTTTAGACAAGTATTTAGTGAGTTTATATTCACTTCTCCCCCTTTTTGTAAAATCAAAAAGGTTTAATCCAATAAGAGGGAAGCTCCCCCTTAATGTATGCTCCCCCTCGTTTGAGGGCACCAAGGGTTCGAGTAATGGAATTCTTGCAAGAAAAATATTAGAAGCACAAGCATGGCACAAGCAAACACATATAACATAATACCAACTAATAATAAGCATGGCAAAATATAATTAGAAACACATATTAAATCATTCATTAATAGAAAATGATTATGTCAACCCATAATCATTTTTACAAAGTCCATAAAGATAGAGTACTAAACTAAGTAGAACATCATAATGTGCCAACAAGGAGTGTCACCAAACTTTCTTGAATCCCAAAATGGTTGAGGAGTTTTATTTGAAAAAGAGAAACATAAGCATATAAAATGCTTGGTGGTTTAGTGGAGATAAACTTTTGGTTGCATGGATGTTGGTGAGTTTGGAGATGTGGAGCTTGTAGGTGGTGGATTTGAAGTTGGGTTTGTTGTTTGAGGGTTTCGATGTTGTTCAAGTGATGATGTTTGTTGAGATCTAGTAAGAAGATACTCAATCCAAGTTAAGTGCTCATTCAATGCAATGGTTTGTTGTTGAAGGAAGATGCAACAAGGGCAATTGTTAACATGCTTCTCAATTTGGTTGATGTTATGTGGTGATGATCGTGAGCTTGATTGGGGTGGATCTAAATTGCGTTGAGCAAGATGTAATGCTAAAAGAGCACTAAGCTCATGAGCCTCTTTTAGCTCCGCAACGAACTTCAAGTGTTCGGAGGAAGGTGATGGTGGTGGAACATGATAGTTGTCTTGGGTAAAGGTTTGAACATGCAACATAGGAATGGCATGTGAAGTTGTAGGATGTGGTGGTGGTACTCTTGGTGGTGGAGACATGGTTGAGCTTGGGTAGTCATGAAAACATGAAATGGGTGGAAGAGGTTTTTCATGAGTGGGTGGTGTTTTTGTTGAATGAGCAACATGTGAAGTATTGATTGAGAGATTGGGATTGTTGTTTTGGGATTGAGCATGCTCATCATAAGAAGAAGCATTAATGATGGTATGAGTGGATGATAGGTTGTGAGATGAGTCATTAGTGTGGGTTTGAGGTTTAGTTGTTGGTTGACTTGGAACAACATCACTTGAGTTATGACAAGAATCAAGTTTCCTTCTCCAAACGGGTTTGACGGAGATTCTTGCGGTTCTTGAAATCTTTGGTTTTTGGTTGTTGGGAGATGACATGTTTGGGTGTGATGGCATTAATGATGGGAATAGGGTATTTATAGTGTATGAGAAATGTGGTTTAGGAAGGTAAATTTTGAGGGATAGTATGGGACAAAATATGTTTGTGAATTTTGGGAAGTATAGGCTGAAATGGGTCAAAAAGTGATAAAGAAAACAATATCCCCGACCATCAGATGGACGGTCTCCTTAATTTGGGGTCGGTCCCCTTAAAATTAAGGGGGCCGCCTTATATAATTAAGGGGGGCCCATCTGGTGATTCCTAGAATGCCAGAAATGGGTTTTTGAAAGAAAATTTTCAAAAAGGTTGTGTTTTTGGATTTGGATTCAAGTAAGTTCAACTCTTTGAGGCAATATAGGGCATACTGTTCATGAATGTAGAGAGTGATATATAAATAATTAAATTAGATAATTAATTTCTAATAATCATGCTATCTACTAATTCATCAATTAAGATATGCAATAAAGGAAGCAATAAAGCAAATTAGTTAAATGTTCAACTATATGAAGATGATAACATATAGGCTAGTGCAAACATATTGAGAGTTGCTTACAAGTAACAAGTAGGAAGATATGATTATATGGACATCAAGACTTGTTACAAACAAGATCCATATGGGCAAATCATGATTCTCATGAAACGATTTGATTAGATTGTGAATGTCATTTCCACAGAAGTGTATGACACATGTGAGATAATCAAATATGTTTTAAGTAAGACGTTTTTAGTTTTATTCAACAATGTTTTGAAATAAATTCAAGTGTGTATTTCAGTAAAATAAATTGAGTTTTTTTTCATAACATAAAAAAAATTTCAATCTTGATTTTGATTAAAATAAAGTTATGATAGCTTATAGTTAAACATGTTGTTTTAAAAGAAATTAATATAGATATTTGAAAGATTTTTATTCAAAGAGAGAGGTTTTAAACATGATGTTTTGATATTGATAATCAAGAAATTGCAAGTAAAGGATTTGAAATGAAAACTTATCATACTCAAGAGAATCAATTGAGCCCATTGTCACATATAAACATCTCTATTTGCAACTAAAGATATAAGAGAGAGATGGTAGATATTTATGATCTAAATGCAATAAGATAAAAAGGAACAAAGTAAATCATCTATGGATACAAGATAGACATGTATACAAGATAGACATGTATATATATATATATATATATATATATATATATATATATACATGGATACAAAGTAAATCATCTATGGATACAAAGTAAATCATCTATGGATACAAGATAGACATGTATATATATATATATATATATATATATATATATATATATATATATATATATATATATATATATATATATATGTATGTATATATATATATATATATGTATGTATGTATGTATATATATATATATATATGTATGTATGTATGTATGTATATGTATACAAAGGACATCATAATATTAAGTTACTAACAAGTCTTAATTATAATACATCTATTAATGCAACTAGTAAGATCATATAGCTTAAATGGTAAGTATTCTACTATAGATCATAGAAGGTCTTCAATATAAATGAAGACTAAGGAAAATGATAATAGACTAAACAACAAGAGGGTTAATTATCCTAATATCATATATGCATATATTAGTATTAAAGATCTAAAAGCATGGCAACTTATAAATTAAATCATATTCATATACTAATTAAAGCATACTTTAATATAATGTAATATTGGCAAGTTTTTTAAAAGAAAACTTACCTCAGGTCCAGCTTTTCTTTAAGAGTGGGCATGAGAGTAATGGAAGACATCTTAAAAGTATGCCCAAAACATGTCGAAGTAGCAAAGTAAAGTTCCAACGCAATAGAAGTCAAGGGAGCTTGATCCGAAATGCTTAATCGATCACACCAATCATCACAAGTCGTGAAGACAAAGAATAGTAGTGCTTTGAAGCCTTTGTCTTGAAATAGTAACGGACACACCATAAAAACAATACTTCAAATGTGAAGAACAAAATGCCGAGACAATAAATGACTGCAACAACGTCATAGGCAAATCATGTGCAGAATGTGAAACATAGTGATAGGAACCAATAGTCGTCAAAAGTAAGTGAGCAAGGTGAGCAATCCAAAACTTAAAAGTCTCTTCGTTCGTTAATTATCTAAACATGATAAAGAGCTTGGTACCCAGATTCTCATGGGTCCGAGTTGGTCAGTTGAGAACATCCATTGCATTTAAATGCACATGATGAGGATGTCGTCGAGAAGTACAAGAATTCATCAATAGTTTGTTTTAATCAACAAACAATGACTTTCTTGACTAGAGTGATAAATAAAGAGTGTAAATAATATTAGTTCTAAATTTCTCCACTAGGTTTAACAAATTTTATTTGTTTTGGTACATTTGTTGAAGGATCATTTACGGTAAATCCTAAGCCGGTTTTATCATAAAATGACTTTTGAATGTTAAGTAAATATTTTAAAGATCTAGAGCTATTTTCAAATTTTGTTAATATTTTTGCTTTTTCATTTTCCATTTTAATTTCATGTTTATAGTCTTGACAATATTTACATTTAAGATCAATTTCAATATTGGTTTCAAGTCTAGACATTTTATCTTCTAAAATTATTTCCTTTTCAAAATTGTTTTCAATGAATATTGAAGATTTATTTTTAGGAATCATTTTTGAGTCAATGTTGCAAAAATGTTTGAAGTTGTTTTCCAATTTTGAAAATTCTAATATAAATTGATCATAGCAAAAATGTTCGGTTTCGGATTGTACCTTATTAGTAGTTGTATAATCTTCACATGCTATATGTTGATCAATTCCATCGTCCATGTTGCTCCATGTTTTACTTGTAGTTTCGCTTAGATCGAGAGGCATGTAGTCCTTGCCATCAATACTTGTATTCACATTAGTTTGAATATTCTCACAAGCCGTATTATCATCGTCTTCTTCGTACTTGTTGCACCATGATTTATTAACACTCTTTCTTCGGATTTGGCTCATGTATTCTTCGTTATTGATACCTTCAATGATCACATTTAAACTAGTAGTACATGTATTTATTTCAACTAAATATTTATCTATTAAGTTTTCTAGAGTAACTATTTCTTGTGCAATATCAAGTTTATCATCTTTGGTTTTACATTTCTCTTGGTGAAACTTTAAAAGACATTTCCAAATATCATTTGCCGTTTTACAAAGAAATAATCTTTCATATTCAACTCTTGGTAGAGTTTTGAAAATAAGTAATTTGGCTTTAGTATTTTTATCAATTTTGGTTTGAAGATTATTATATTGATTTTCAAAATTCATTTTGGTTGGTTTAAGATCACCAATTGAAATGATATACCAAAGATCAAGATCTATTGATTTCACATAATTTTTAAATTTATTTTTTCATTCAAGAAAATGATCATTTTCAAGTAATGGTGGTTGTTGTGTAAATTCCCCTTCTAAATATTTTTCAAATTCCATAGATCGTTAAAAGTTTTAAAATACAATCTATTTTAAAAATCTTGCTAGACGTGGCACCTGATACCAATTGTGGAAAACTAGAAGGGGGGGGGGGGGGGTTGAATAGTTTTACATCTTTTTCGTCTAATAAAAGTTTTGCTTCTAAAGAATTGATGATAACTGTAAAACCTTTGAAGCTAAAGCGTAAGTACAAGTTTATTTACACTTATCATAAAAATACTACTTATTTAAAATGTTGAGTAGAAATAATAAAATCATATATCTCTCATAAATATATGTTTGTATTTATATATGTATATGTGTTTTAAAAGTGTATATACTTATAGTTTACTTATGTAAAATTAATGTTGAGAATGGAACCTAGTTTGACCTTTATGTGAAATCAATATATGCACAACACACAATTATAACTATATACGAAAAACTAATAAGTAAGCGAGCAAAGAGTGAGAGATGGAAAGATCAAACCGAGAGACAAAGAATTTATAGTGGTTCGGCTACAAGGACACCTTCCTTGCCCTACTCCACTCCCCGAGCACCGAACTCGAGAGCTTTCTTCACTAAGTTAATAACCTCCCTTATGGCGGAGAAAACCGTACACTCCAAAGCTTACACCGATTTACGACACTAAGCAAAATGTCGAGTTCTAATCGTAGCTAGAACCAATCTCACAACTATTTTCACACCACACCTTCTTCACACCTTTTGACTTCTTCAATACTTTTTCACACTACAAGTATCTTCACGCCTTCACAAATTCTTCACGACTTCAAGGACTAACACCTTCACAACTTCAAGGCTCTAACTTCTTCACAACTTCAAGGCTCTAGCGTCTTCACACCTTCTAGTCTCTAACGTCTTCACAACTTTTAGTCTTCAATGTCTTCTTAACTTGGAAGTTCCAATTTCTTCACTACTAATCACTATTGCTAATATTTCCTATCACCACTACTATGAAACACTACTTCTTCACTTCAAGTTCCACTTCACACTTACAACAATTCTAGATTTTATAACACAATCTAGCTAACTAATACATACACCTTATTCACCAAAATATGAAGGATCAACAAGATGAAATAAACAAACAACTTAGATAGCAAGATGATACTAAGTTGTAATACTTCTAATAGAAGTATTCTTCTCTTTGCATTTGAGTGTTGAGGCTTGAATCACTTTGAAACAAAGATCAATATATATAAGATCAAGGGATTTTTAGAGGAAGGAAATGGATGTTTAGATCAGAAAGTTTTTAGTACAAAAAGATGAGAAAAATATGTGGAATGATCCAGTATTTAAAGGGCCAGAAAATACTGTTCTGGAGCGTGCCGGTCCCTTTAATTAGGGGGCGGTCCCCTTAATGATTAAGGGGGCCGCCTAGTATAATTTAGGGGGCCGCCCTCCTGAACGTTGGATTTTCTTGTCCTTTTGTGAGGGAAATTTTTCTGGATTAGATTTGCCATTTTTGGTTGAAAATTTGTAATGAATTAAACATATTCTTTAAATGCCAAAAATGTTTTATAAAAGATATACAATATTTTGTGACATTTTATAAATATCTAGTGATTAACCAAAGTGTTCCTTTGATCTTATAATGCATTTAGACACTTTGTTTATTCATACCTTAAGTGATTAGATGGTAAAGATGAGTATTTACTACTAAATACTTGTTTATGTCATGATCTTTGGTTTGATGAGTTTTCGTTTTGTGATTATCAAAACATAGAGATATCGAAAGATATGAATAACGTTTTTAGTCATTTATTTATATCAACAGGATTTTCATAATTTCGGTCTCGGTCCGGATCGGTTTGGTCCGGTCCGGCTTAAAAACCGGACATTTAGCCTATTTGGACCGAGACCGGACCGGACCGAACCGGACCGAGACCGAACCGACCATATTCGGTCCGGTCTCGGTCTAGAATTTTTGCCAGATTCGGTCTCGGTTCGGTCCGATTTTTGTCGGTCCGGTCCGATTTTTGGACCGTGAGCACCCCTACTTAAAAGACATAAGATCATGAGCTGGAATATAATGAACAAATTCACTAAATCTTGGATGTTGGTTGGTAGGGTTTCTTGGAGGTGGGTATTTATCATCTAGATATGATCTAGATTCACTGAAGTTGATGTCATACTCTGAGTGTCTGATTATTTTATCACATTCATTGAAGGTCACATTAAAGGTTTCTTCCATTTCCTGTCTTCTTGCATTAAACACCCAAAATGCCTTGGATACCAGAGAGTAACCAAGAAAGAAACTGATAATGCATAGGACCTTCAGCGCACTCGGCTAAGGCCCACATCTTCTCATTATTCTCACCAGATCCATTTGATATGGTTTGTAAATTTTGGTATATGCAAGACACTATTGGTCGGCCGGATTCGAGTTTATTAATAAAAATCTTTCTATTTTTTTTAATTATAAACAAAGGCTTTTTTTTTTTTTTTTTTTTTTTTTTTTTTTTTTTTTTTTTTTGCCTACTAACTACGAGATTTAAACTCACCGTCACACAGTCTCAAACTATGTAAAGCTCTCTTTTACAAAAGATTGACGTAATCACTTCAAATTTTTTTTGCAACTAATAGGATTTGATTTTATTGATAACCAAAAAACTGGAGCTTGTCTCATATAATTGCAATAACGAACATAAATAACAAACATTTAAACAAAATGAAAATCATATTTTTTAGATTATAATGTAATCAAAAGTAAACATAAATAACCTAATGAAAGAAATGAAGAAAAGAAAGTTAAAAAAGTAAGACAATGTTAAAACTAGATGTGCTGCATCTTTTTCCTAATAAAACAAAACCACTAGTGAGAATTTTTTATTTCAAAAAAATTAATTCATACCTTATATGGTTATATTTTTTAATAATTAAATATTTATCTTAAGTTTTTTTAATTAAAAAGTCTAAATATTTCCTTATTTGTCCAAAAGCTATGAAAAAAATCGTTTTTTGAGAAAACTATATAAAAGACTGGTATAAAAATATACGTGTCAAAAATATAAAAAAGAAAAACTTAAAGAAAGCGGAGTGATCTACAAAAAACATAGGGGTGAAAACTAAAATTTTAATAAATAGACCGAAGTTCTTTTTACTTTCAACATTCATTCGACACAGAAGGAGACACACAAACAGAGGAACACAAAAGGCGACTAAAAACCTGACGACTCCAAAAAATAAAACAACCAAACGGCGACAAACAATACTTAATTCAACATCACTCGATCTGATTAATAGAAGGTATATGTTTTCGGTTAATGAATTAAAGGTGTATTAATCTATTACTTATTAATTTATCTACTAATCTAGGGGTTTTTTTTTTTTCCTTTTTTTGTTGTTGTTGTTGTTGTTGTTGTTGTTGTTGTTGTTGTTGTTGTTGTTGTTGTAATTAAGTTATGTGTTTGTGTTATTGTGCTTTAATTTATGTGCTATGGCTTATTTGCCGTGATAACTTTTGCTACAATTTCGTGTTAATTTTCTAGATTATTGATAATAGTGGTGGTCAGTTTGGCTGCGAAGGAGGATAGCCGGAGAGGTATGATTTTTAATGTGAATTTTTATGAATATGTTTGCTGCTGGTGTACTTATTTTTAATTAAATGTGACTTTTTTCATAATACAACTAAATTTGTGCTTAGTTACATAGAAAAGTATTGTAATTTATGATAATTCGTGTTTATTGATTGGATATTGTGCTTAATTTTGATTAAACTGATTCTTGGTGAAGTAACTTATAATGTTGTGGACTACACATGGATGCAGGGTACGTGTTATTGAAAGAGACTTTACTAAGCCTACTCGAATTGTTGGTGACCTGCTACAACCAATCGGTTATCTCAAACTGATATAGTTGGAATTGGAAGGTAAAATTTTAAATTCTCATTATATTCAATGACACCCACCTGCTAATATGAAGGTTAATCACTATTTTCAACTCTTCATATGTTCATCTTTTGTGATAAATATCAACCACTTTAAACCCATTTTGATTTAGATAGGTTAATACTTTTTAATAAATACTCATATAATATTATTAGTTTTTAAGATGACTCATCAAAGTATCCCTTTCTTTTTTAGTTAATGATAGCACTCTCTTATATGGCATATGTTTGATGTTTATAACAATAAAGTGATACGATTTTGCATTTTAACTGAAAATGTATGTGAATAAGTGTTTGAGTTATTTGATCACATTGCAAGAACTAAAATTGCTTACAGTATATTTAATATGATCAAATATTTGATTTATTGGAATGGTACTTGGTTTCTAAGTCCAGATGAACATGGTGATCAGTGACAAACACAGTCTCTATCCAATACTCATGATAACAATAAGAACAATAAAGATAGAAATCAAACCGGGAAACTTTGCTCTACCTTACAAATTCTGGATACTTTTCCATCTCATTGTGAAAAATATATGGTACTAAGACTTACACTACAATTATAAAAGTAATGAAAACTAAAGTTCAACGGTAAAGCTTGGTTTTTACATCGGATTATGTATATGTTCCACATCTGTCTTATAGACTAAAATCTAGCAGACATTTGCTTGCAAGTATGTATTCATACTTGACAGTGCTGCATATTTTTTCAAGAAAAATCACTATATAGGTGGCAATAGAGGTAGCAAGATGGGATGTGTAACAGGTCAAATCATTCATTTTTAGTAATTAGTATGGATCAAAGGTGTTACACCATGTTTAGTGTAAATTATGTTTTATTAATGAGTGGTTTTGAACCATTTGCTTATAAATGGGTGAATCTCGGTTACATAATATTTCCAGTGGATTATTGAACACCCGTCCTTCAACCTAAACTTGCATATTGCTTTTCAATTTGTGTTAAAAAAAGGTTGACATCAGTTTCATAGTATGTTTTGCACTATAGTGATTTTTATCTTCTTTCATATTTGTTACTGAAATACATAATATGACAATATGAGGTTGCTTTATCTGTGAGAAGTGCTGATTGATTCATATTAGCATTTAAATTATTCTGTTGAGTTGAGGTTCTCATCTTTTTAGTTAGAGGTTCTTACAAGTGACGCTTTTGAGATAAGTTATGCTTACTACAATATCTATTACATTTGTAACTGTTCAAAACCCATATTTTAGACTATTTTGGCAATTCTTTCATCATTTGACATAATTATAATTTGCCTAATGTATTTGTGACAAATGATGCAAATGAATAAAGAATCGTAGAAATTTGGTGCAAAATGGAAGGTTTATCCTTTCCATGAAGATTTCTATGGTGTGTTGTAAGATTCTTTCGCAGATTGTTGATTCTGTCATTGCTTATGAGTTAGTAGTCTTAATGATTTTAGGAAACTTATTTGTAGCTCAAAAAAAATGTTGTGTGTAAAAAGATACAGTTGTAAAAGAAAAATAAGGTATTTTTGGTCTTGATCATTTTTGGTCAGTTCAATCAAGGAAACATGACTAATGTTCATTACTTGTGTCTTTTTATATAGTTTGATCAACAGCCGAAGCAGCAGATGGACAAACCAACCACATGAGGAGATGCTAAAACAAGACATTTTGAAAAGTACATGCTTGAGGTATATATCTCCGCTCATTCAAAATACTATAGAGGTGACAAAATGGGTAAATCAACATGGGTACAGGCATCGTAACTAAATGATGGTCTTTTTTCAATTTGAAAACAACCTTGAAATGTAAAAAGCAAAAAATCTAGAAATCATGTTGTTATTAGTGCCATGTATTTATAAATTTTAGTGCATGTCAAATTTGTTATTTTAAAAATGTTACGATACATATAGATGGCGAAGTTAATTAAGTAGGGACTTATTTAACGGAATCGTATCTCGGTTATTTAGATTGTCTAATTGCTATGGTCTTAGAATAGTCTTTTACTGTTTTAATCTTTTTTATTATCTCATTTTTATCTGTGGAAGATTATTTACGGGTCTAATAGACGGCTTAAAAACGAGCACTATTACTACTTGGTCATATAAGCTTAGAAAGCTTTTATTTTCTTAAAATAATAAATAGCATACTCCGTTTGGTCATGTTGATTTTATAGTTAGTGATTTGGCAAAGTTTCTTGCTGTATAGACTAATTATTTCCGTTCATATGTTTTAGTTTCTTCTCTAATAAGCACGGTGCAACAGCTCGGATTTCAAGCAGTACGCTGTGTTGCGACTTTTCACGTGTGGTTTTTATCGTTTTACAATTAAGCTTTTGGAGTCATTCTTTCAAAAAATATCAAATAAATTTATTCTGCATTTTTTTGTTAAGAATCAAGCAAATAAGGGTTATGAACTTGCATCTAATGTAAGAAAGCAATGGTTGCATAGTCTTGGAGATGATTTACTATAAACATATATTGTTTAAATTCACTCTGCACGTCTTGGTAGAATTAGGTGTATACAGGTAAAATACTAACAGCAAGACGTTGTTCGTAGTCTTTGACTTTGTAGCTCAAATTTTCTTTTGCATATGACTTACACATATAATGAAGTTTTGTTCTAAAAATTCTTGATGGGGACTACATGAAGGTAGTTTCTGTTTTTCAGAATTTTTTAGAATAGAAGCATCCATATGGCTATTGGATTATTGTGCTTAATAACTGATATTGTCATGTTTGCAGGCAATATTTAGGAGGGCCAGTCTACATGAGAAGATAAGAGACTATGAGCATGCGTTTGTTGATTTGAAGAGACCCGTCTCTCTTCTTGAAAAGCATAGTGAAAAGAAATACGTGAAAGATTTAAAAGTCTCTCGTCAGCATCTTTCTTCATTGAAGAGATATATGAAGAAAGCAATATCAATGGATCCTTACATGATCCGGTAAGTTTTCTTCAAATGAATCAAATGTTGTTGGATCGTGTTTTTATGTTGATATTGTGATTCGGGAGGTTGGGTTTGGTGGAAGAAGATGAAAGCCATAGTTAGAGAGAGAGAGAAAGAGTAGAGAGAGAAGGAAAACTAGGTGTTTTATTGAATGAAAATGAAAGAGTAAATTACACACTAAGTCTCACCCCTCCATGGAAGTATGGAGGGGGTATTAATAGGTCAACAAACACACAACTTTACAATAATGACGCTTCTAGTCCATGTGTTTGTGCCTTTCAAGATAGCTAATGTAATCCCGTAAATGTCGTTCCATTTACGTGTTAGGATTATAAACTTTGATCCTAACAATCTTCCCCCAATGGGGCGACATAAGGGATTACTTACAACATTTCCTACAAGTACAAATACAAGTAAAGAAAGGTCTTCATCGGCTCTTCAAATGCTGAGGATGACTACAGTTGACGCTCTTTGTCTTCATCTTGTACCTCGGCTTGAAAAACTTTATCTTCACTTGTAGGCAAATGATGTAATATGCATGAAATGGATTAACTTCCCCCCAATTCACGCTGCATGTCTTTAGCAGCTTCTTCGTACACTTCTTTTTGGCGAAGTTTCTGAATCAGCTTCCCCCCAAACTGACAACTGTCTTCAGCAGATTCGAAACTTAGATGTAGTCAACATGTCTTCTAACTTTTGAAGTTTTGAGTACGCAGCGGAATTTGTAGATGACACCGCAAACCACACCAAGCAAATCTGACTAGTCACTTAATCACAGTTATGCTCAATGCGGAAACTCTGTTCAGGGGTAACATGCAAGAAATCAGCAAGATCTTCTCACTTAAGTAGGCTACTTCGCACTTCGCACCCCGCGAGAGTTGAAATGATTACACCAAAATCACAAAACTGAACCACTGGTCATCTCTGCGGAGGTCTCTCCGGTAGTAATAAAATTGTAAGCTCGATCACGTGAGTCTATTATGCGTCCCTGATGTGCACATTTCTTCCCCCTAATTGCAGAACCTCGTGGAAAATGAGTGTTTTCGCAAAGAAGTCAAGAAAAGTCAAAGAAGCAAAACAACACCCACTCTCTCTTCCCCCACAATGTCTTCGCGGAATCGGAAGCATACACACTATATTTACGATGGAAACGGAGGCATCGTAACCCCATATGTCTAACTAACCGATTATGTGTGAAGTGTTATAAATAGCCTGTGAGAATAAACTCCTGATAAACATCTCTACTCTTTTATACTCCTCTCAGCTAACTCTTCACCAACCCCATTATCATTCTGACGACCTTTTGTAGTGACTACTGATGGAGAAAACTCAATATGACAAACTTGAGACTGAAGTAAAATAACCCGAACTTGTGACTTAAACTTGCACTATTGTTTGACTAAGAACCAATACTGAGAATTTCAATAATGGTAGGAAATCATATACCCATCCAACTTTCCTTAAATGTATATGAACATCTCTTAAATCATCCACATCTTTTGGTGACACTTGAGCACTACAACGTAACTCCTTTAAAGTGATAGCAATACACTGTGAGCACAACAACGTAACTCCTTACATCAGGTATAACTAGACAACTCAAGTCTTGGTCATTTGTACGGATAAAAGCTCAAACAAGGATCTCGAAGAATCATGCATCCAACCAACCCCGATATCTTCAGATACTAAGTACACGCACCCGTGATATTTCACTTCAACCTCAAATAAATAATAACGAATTAACGCCGTAGTCACATCAAGCGGTTAATTGCCCAAAACTAGCCTTTTGATGCGTGGGAATCGCAACAGGCTTTACCTCTCGAGGGATCTCGAGAAGCTTACAGCCCCCACCATGCAGTGTACCTGATCGTTGTAGTATAGTATAGTGACAAGTACCGGGGGATTGATCGTTCAGCTTAGGAATAGTGTCGCTAGGATTAGAAAGCCTAAATACTAGTTCTAAAGATGAGGGATGATTATTTTTGTGTTTTTATATTTTTTAGAAAGCAAATTAAAATCTCGGGTTTTGGAAGAGTGGGCGAAATTAGTTACTATTCAACTAACCCAATACTAAGATGCAATCAAAATAAAATAATAAAAATGAAAATAAACTAATTTATACTAAAGTTGTGAGCAGTAGTTGGAGAAAATGTGTTTACTTAGATTTCACTACTCCCTAGATATCTTTTACACGTTAATTACTTGTTATAATTGCATGGATGACGGATCGTATTCCTTAATACCATTCATGGGGTGGCATACATAACTCCCCAATTCTATGAGCTCTTATCTCCTCCTACACCATGCCCAGCACAACTATAGGGATTGTAAACAGTGGCTCATGCATTAAATACAACCAATAAAGACCTAGTACGCCTCGGTTCATGTTTCTTAAGACGTTCAAGCATGTTACCATTTGGAGATCTGCCAGTTTTCTTAAGCTTAACATATAAATCATTCATCCAAGAACAAGAATAAACAAGTAATCAACACATAATCAATATCTAGGTTTCATTATATCTAAGCAAACACAAAAGAGATCTAGCCTAGCATGATAGAATTAAGACAAGAACAAGATATAGACAACCAACACATAGACATATTGATTGAATTAGAAGAACACTTATCTTGATTAATCATGCAAGGTATCAAGGGGTTGGAACCCTTGAAAAACCTGTAAAGTTACACCAAAATCGTCTTTAGGGTTTCTCCCAAAACTCCTCTCCTCTAATGTGAAAAACTAGAAAACTATATATAGGATAATAGGGATGACGACGTCAAGAACAAAGGTGTGACGCCGTCATCTCACCGCCAAATACTTCCTCGGACGGCCTTGATCTACTTCTGACGCCGTCAAGGCCTAAGCCGTCACACAAATTACTCTTGACGCCCTGCGTGTGACGCCGTCATCAACTACGGATTTTAATTCTTGGGGTTTTGACGCCGTCAGGACAACTCTTGACGCCTTCATGAACTCTCAGATTTTATTATTGAGGTTTGACACCGTCAGGACATTACTCTTGACGCCGTCACCTACTGTTCCCAGCATGGAAAATTGAGACTTTGCCGTTTTCTTCACTTTTATGCTCCAAAAATGTCCAAAATGGCTTCTTTTCCAGAATTCACTCTCCAAGTACCTAAAATCACAAAAGGAACGATTTAGGGCAATATTTGATCAAATAAATTCGGATTCGGGCTTAAATGACCCCCTAAAAGTGGTTCATTTTTCGCCTTATCATATACCCTGACACTTGAGATTTGCTTGTCCTCAAGCAAATGCGCTTTTATTCTAGTCAAAAGACAAGTTAGAGGTCATTTAACACTAATATAAAAGTAATTACAACAAATAATCGTTCCACTAAAGACCAAAGACAAGCACGGAGGTCATACACAAGCACCTCACAAATAGTGTTTAGATACTGACATCTCTCGGGTGTAATAAAGTAATATAACATTATGGAAATGGAAGATATCTCTCACTACCTGTCATGGCAAAATAGATTACCATAGGCTTGGGAAAGGATCAAACCTCCACCACATGGCGTAAGCACCTAGGATAAACTATCAAAGAGGTCTTTTAAAGGGTTGTAACGTTAGGTATAGGGATATGAATTACACGGTTTTGTTGGATAAAGGAAGTTTTTACTGGTGGCGAGTTAACAATCTTGGTTAATTACATGTACAATATGGCGTTGCTAAGCCAAAACTAGACTCGACTTAAGCTAATAAATGAAAAATAACAAAAACATAAAATGAACAAAGAATAAAAAGGGATGGTAGTCCGTATGTTTTTTTTTTTTCTTTTTCTATTTTTTTTTTCTTTTTCTTGATTTTTTCGATTTTTTTTTTTTTTTTTTTTTTTTTAGACGTACACTCTTACCCTACCATCCAAAATAATACATCATAGGGAATGAAAATTCCCCTTACACTTGAATCTTTACATACTTTACAATTAACTAATCTAATGACTCGAATTAAGAAAATCAAAAAACTTGGAGCACTTTTAAGATTAACGTACATATGGGGGTAATAAATGATGTTCTTCCCCATTACTCCATAAAATAAGTACTTACCCATGAGTCCCAATCGTCCCAAAACAATATGTACAAGGATATGACTCGACTTAGCAACCATGTAATCAATTAGATAGTTAACTTAGGGTTTAACAAATAACAATAATGCACTAAAGATGAGCGCATACACGGAAGGCTAAGGCGATTTGGTTGTACATTTAAGTGGGGTGTAACAAATTCTTCCTTTAAGTAAAATGCTTAAAGTTAGAAACGAAAAGATAGGCTCGGAGGGGTGTACTAGGGGTTTCGTGTACTAAAAATGAGTACAACGCTAGGGGTGTGGGGAAAATTAGTTGACTTAACTAGCCAAGTAATATGACTTAAATAGTCAAGTAATTATAATACGGGTTTAACACAAGGGTGATCCTAATGCCTCTTATCATGTAGTAAATCCTACCACACGAATGTAGTCTTACTAGCGGTCTCGGGATGCATCACTAACGCAAGTTCTAGAATCTAAATGCTACCGGTACACTCATAAGCACTAATAATGAATGCTTTTCCTATCAAATCTAAAGGCGAACCTCACATTTTTGGGTGGAAAATTTTTCTGAATATACGGTTATGTGCTAGTCATACAATCTCCTATCCATGAGACGCTTGCTATGGCTAAAGTTTCACTCCTAAATGTTGTAAAAAATTTTAAATTTGGCGCTAAAATTACACTAACAAGTATTTCTCATAGTTTTATTACACATCTACTATCAAACAAAACAAACTCAAGCGAAAGTGCATATGTAAGGTATCATCTTTTTACCCTCCCCTTACACTTAAGATGAACATTGTCCCCAATGTTCAAGTAAAGAATGTAAAAGTGAAAAAGTAAAGAGAATGAAATCAAATACTCCCCTGATTCGCTCGGTATGGATTATAGGTTGGCCAGGTTAAATCTTCCTCATAGAAAACGAACAATCAAAGCTTCCCTTCCAGAATATAAATCATCTTCTTGTCATACATAACCTGTAAATCCTGACAAAAATAGACAAGACAACCTTGTGTAAAATCGGCGGCATCCTATATAAGTTACTAAATCCTAGAAAACAAAGTAAGATATAATGCTTGTGGAATGAAGTTTGCAGATTTCCTGGAGATTATAAAACTTAATAATTCACAAAAACCATAAGACTCCGTTAGAAAAACAAAACTGGTAAAATTTCCAGATTTTAACTCCTGACGCCGTCAAGAGTAAACTCATGACGCCGTCAGAATGGACCTGCAGAAATTCTTATGTTAAGTTTCCGGAAAATTTCTGGAAAAACTTGGCCCTACTTCCTGGAAAATCCTGCAAAACTTCATTATAACTCAATACAAGCATTTGACTCTAACAAATACGAATATACATGTTCATTTAATATTGTGGAGAATCATGATCTGTTTGTTTCTTAAAAACTGATGAGTGCTTAAATACTCATCATTTTATACTAATCTGAGCTGCCAAAACATACAAAAACACTCAAATATGTATCAAAATACTTAAAATATCTTAGAGGTGTGTTTTATATGTTTCAAATGCAAAATATGCAAAAACAGATGAAAAACGTACAAAGTTTGCATAATTGGCAGTTTCAGTCCCTCAAGTTTCATAAATTGGCAAAACTAGTCCCTGGTTATTCTAAAAACATGAAAATGTCACCAAAGGTCCTTTTTAATCATAAAGTTACATATTTAGTCCTTTGGTGCAAAGTTTCATAAAATTACAAGTTTAGTCCCTCAACTTTGGAAATTGACAGAAATGGTCCCTGGGATGTAAAAACTTTGAGAAAATCAATTTTAGTCCTTATACTAATAATCTTTTGCAGGAATGGTCCTTGGTGTTAAGTTTGGTGAATTTACATGATTGGTCCCTGAAGTTTCACAGTTTGGCAAAACAGGTCCCTCAAAGTTTCAAACTTGACAGTTTCAGTCCCTGGGTGTTCAAAATGGGAAAATTATCATTAAGGGTCCTAGGGAATTCATAAATGTCACTATTAGTCCCTGGGAGAAAGTTTTGGGAAATTACATAATTAGTCCCTCAAAAATCCGGAAATTACATAAATGGTCCTTTAATATTTAAACATGGAAAATTATGTAATTTTAGTCCTTGGGTTATTCATTATTGGCAAATATGACCCTTGTGATTACTTTGGTTAAATCACAAAATCAGACCCCAAACTTTGCTCAAAATACATTTTTGGTCCTTGTATTATTAAAACCAAACGGATCCTATTTGTTCTTAACCCAAAAATATAAACCAAACCAAAAACCCAATCCAAACTAAACTTCCCAAGCCCACTCCCTCCTAAGCCCAGTTACAACCCAGTCCATCCCCTCAGTCAAACCCCGGTCAACACCCCTAAACCAAAACCACCCCCCCCGTCACTTTTTCCCTCCCAAAACCATACCACCATACCACTACCACTGCTCCACCATACTACCCTACACCTGGCCTGCCACCTCTCACCTACTATCCCACCACCTCACACAACACTCCAACAACCAATTAAACCCCTAAACCCTCTCCACGCAATCTACAGTGCTCCCTAGGACTTTGGCGCCAAAAAGTGCATTTAAACGGCCTGGATTGATCAGACCTTATCAATGGCTAGGATGTGGTGGGAAATACCCCAGTGGGTCCCACAAACCTCAGAAGTCTCTACAAAAGCAGAAAGGAGGCAAGGAGAAAAATAATTAGTTTAGGTTTTAGTTAATTAGGTCGTAGGTAGTATAGTTTGTTAATTCAGTTGTAATTTCACTTTTTAAAGCTTGTATCAGGTTTAATTCATATAATTGGAACTTTATTAAGTCTTAATTTCAAGTTTAATCTCAGTTCTCAGATTATGCAATTTCTATTGAATTTCAAAAATCTCAAAAACTCAAGTGTTGTTATTAATTGTTGTTAAGGCTGTTCATAAGCTTAGATAAGCTTTGACAAAGCTTTTGGAAGCTTTGAGACACCCTCAGAATCCATTTAGAGTAAAAACTAAAAAATACCAAAAATAATCTAATAAATAAGAAAAAATAAAAAAGAGAGGAAAGATCAAGAAAGAGAATTGAGCAAGGTGAATTTTGGGAATATATCTGGTTTAGAACCTTTTGGGAGGTGCTAAGATTGGTTATTGGTTCATGGTTCATGGTTGCTCAGTCAAATTCCATTTGTAAGCTTTTTACTATTTTTGGCACTTTATTGTTCTTGTATTTTATTTGTGGTGATCTTTGTATTTCCCTGTTCAAATTGTTATTGTTAAGTTAGAATAATCATTAATATAAGTTTGTTACTTATTAAGTTTCATTATTATTGAAAATCAATATTTCACTGTGTTTAAAAACAACTTGACAAATCTGTTTTTATTACATGTGGAATTGAAGTTTTATGTTTAATTAAGTTTATTATAGACTAATTAATAATTAGAAACCAATAGATTGGATTAAAATTGTGTTCTATAGTGTAAAACTCAAAACAGTTTCATGAAATGGGGTGTTTGGATCATTGCCTTTTTCTGTGTTCTAGTTGTTTACTAGTGTATTACTTGGTTTACTTAAGTCACTTAGGATTATAGAAAGTCAGTTTGAACCTTATATTGGTCACAATTAAGCTAAAAGTCAAAATCCTACTAATTACCCCTTAACTGCCCACTGTTGGGCAGTTGAGACCTCAAAACCCCCCCTTCAACTTATAAATCATAGTTGTAGCTTAGGTTAGCTTTTTTATAGCTTAATATAACTATCTCAGTCAGGTAGGATAATTAAAAGTTGGAAAAAGTCAAAGTTTCATAGTTTTATAGAAAGTCAAAAGTGCATACTTGCAGATTTTCACCAAAATTCCAAGATTTCTTGTGAATTTTGTGTTGTGATCTAGGTTTTGAGATTTTGAGGACTTATAGCCTACCACTTCATCTTCATTTTACCATTGTTAGTTTATTTTTAAGATTTTTCTTGTGGGCCCTAGTCACCTCCAAACACAACTGCAGGGAGGATAACCTCCCCTGCACACCAGTTATCAGGTCACACCACCACTTTTGGTGGTGTTTTGTGACCAACCCAGTGGGCCCCACACCATCTAAATAGTTTTTCTCAACCCCCCTCCTAGTAGGCTATTAGGTTTGACCTTTAGTTTGACCTAACACCCAGTGGACCCCACCTAGATTAAGCACAAAACCTTGTCCCCATTCTGTGTTCTATTCAGATTTTGGATTAGCTTATTGTGGCTTATTAGCTTATCTACTGAGCTTAATTAGCCATTTTAAGTTTTGACAAGTCCAAAGTACCTATTAGAACCAGAAAAGTCCATAGTGGGTCCCACACCAGCTCATTTGAGCTTATTTGTCCATTTGGTCAACCAAAGTCAACTGTGGAGGTAATAAGCCCCCACAGTGCTTATTATTAAGCTAGAAAATTATTGTTTTTATTAAAGTTACTTATTTTTATGTATAATAAAGTTTTGTAAAATAAAAATCCAGAAAAAAAAACAATATAAAATTAAGTGATAGTTTCTATTTAATTTAATTTAATTTTAATTTTCATTTTTATATTTTTATTAAGTAATCTGTATTTTTATATTTTTATTAATTTCCTTATATATTAAAGTAATTTAAATAATTTTATTAGATTTTTATATTGTCATTTGGTATTAATTAGAATTAATAATAGTTTTATTAGTAATTAATCAATAAATAAATTTTAAATAGCATAATTAATTTTTATATAGCAACACCTAGTTTTTATATTTTTTATAGCTTTTATAAGTCATAATATAATTTTAGTAATTTTTCTAGAATTTTTACTGTTCATTTACTAGTTTTCATAATTTAAATAGTTTAATTAGATATTAATTAATAAATAGAATAATAATTAGTTAGCTAGTTTAAAAATATATAAAATAAAGTTTTTATAATTTTTTAGGATTCCCATGATGGTTAATTAGAAATATAAAAATTTTCATAATTTTCCAAGTTAGTTTAATAATATTTGTAATTTAAATTAGTTTAAATAGTTTAATTAATATTAATAGTTTTTAATTAATAAGAAATTCATAAAAAGACAAAAAGATTTATTTTTATTTTTTATACTTTCTTCAAGTTCTATTTTAGGTTTAGAAAATATTTTTATAAGTTTTTAGTTTAATTTGTAGTATTTATAATTTTTAGTTTGATTTTAAATAAATAGTTAAATAGTTTTTATTTAAATAATTAATAATAAATAATATAATAATCTAAAAAAATAGTTTTATTTTTAGTTTAATTTTATTTTAAGTTTAAGTTTATAGAATTTTCATTTTTAACCCCTGTAGTTTATTTTTCTTAAAACTCACCTTTTTCTCAGTACGCAGTCGCGTCTGATTTTAATTTGGTGTACGTTTTAAATACCTAGTTTTCACGTAATCATTCCATTAGCTTACCTAAGTCATTTTATTTTATAAAACCCTAGTTAAATCACACACACACATTTTATACCATTCCCTGTTCAGATTCACTAATCACAGATTCGTTTTAAATCATCACAACCTCGTTGGGACATTACGACCCGGGAAAACACTGTATTCCTCGGAAGCATTTGTTTTAGACATTTGACTTGGTTGACCATCACCTGGTAAACTTAGTTGACTGTTTGAGGCGAATCAAAAACATATTTGGGGTTTCCCCTTACACTTATCTTTTGCAAAAATACTTTTAGGTTGGAGTTAAGACTAGGCCAAACAACATAGTAAAGTATTTCCACTTATTTAGTTTAGAAACATGATCTACCAACAATAAAAATAAAACATGCATACGGAAGCAAATAACAATCAAACAAATAAAATCACACAAAACATGGGTTGCCTCCCAAGAAGCGCTTTTCTTTATTTACGAGTCTTGTAGCTAGACTCGAGGTCATGGGTTACTACGTGATCTCATCATTGGTTCCACTCTCTAGGTCGTCTTCTAAACCAGTTTTGTATTCCGGACCTAGTTGCAAGCACTCTTTGTAGAAACCAAGCATCCTATTTCTAACATACTCTACTCCTCTACGTCTATCCTCCTCATTCCTATAATAAGCCGCTTGCTTATGTTCTTTTTCGAAATTAGAGAGAAGGCGGTATTGTTCGATCTTGTAGGGCATTTGATAAGCAACCTCATCATTCTCTTTCTTGAACCTAACTATCCCTAAAGTTGGATCATAACTCATCCTAGTGGCTTCAACAAATGGTTTTCTGAATACTATTTGGCTTAGGCAAGCATCTATCACCGGACGAATGTCTTCTACGATCATAAAATCGATTTCATAGGTGAGATTCCCTATAATCACATGTAATCCCTTAACTCTCCCTACAAAATTACTTATCAGATTCTTACCGGGCATCATCCTAAAATTGAGTTGCTTCTTCATCACCCAATTGTAATAAGTCCTAGTCATGATGTTCACGGGGGATCTAAGGTCGATGTAAGCTTTCCATATATGCATGTGCCCGATATTACATGGGATGTTAATGTTAGAGGGGTCTCCCATTTTGATAAGGGGGTCGCCAAAGATATATGTTCTCTCGGGACTATCGAATAAATCCTTATGGTATTCCCGTTCTTCCTTGGTTGGCAACTTATCAAAGTATTCTTTTATAGGTTCTACCTCCTCTAATTCCTCATCCTTATTAACCTCAACTTCCCTACTCTCATCCTCACTATCGGCTTCTACTCTAACTTCATCCTTGTCACTCTCCTCTATCTCCTTATCTATCAGCTTAATGGTGACAACATTGACAAAGTGGACATGTTTGGATGATGAGGGGTCCTTAATTTGGATTCCACTATTGGTGTCCCTAGTGTCCTTCCTAGGTGTGATTAATGCTTGGTTGTTGAGGGCTTTCAACAAGTTGTCAATCTTGTTGGTCATCTCCGTTTGTTGTTGGTTGAATTCGGTTTCAAACCTAGCTATGCGGGCTTCTTGAGATGCCATGAACTTTGACATCAATCCTTCAAGATTGTTGGTACTACCATAGTTGTTAGAAGGATTGTTGTTGAAAGTACGGTTGGATGGTGGACCGTTTGGTTGGTAGCGATTAGGTGGATTGAAGGAATTGGGTTGATTTTGTTTCCACCTAAGGTTTGGGTGATTTTTCCAAGAGGGGTTGTATGAATCACCATAAGTGTTTGGCTCGCGCTTGAAAGTGTACCACTTATCTCCCGCTTCGTCGGTACGCGTGGATGCGTAGTCCGCAAAAGCTGTTCCGGGGAGTTCCACACAATCACGAGTGTCATGGGGACCACTACATAATTCGCATGAAGAAGTGATTTTGTTCACTTGACTTGAAGGCTTCGGAGCTTCGTAAGATTTCATGAGAAACTTGACTTGGTCCTCAAGTTCTATGATCCTACGGTCGGGAGTGCTAGAATTGTTCGAAGGCAAAGATATTGCCTTGACCGTTTTGTTCAGGTCACGGGGATCGTTCCAACTTTCGTTGTCATAGAGAGCAAGATCTTCTATGAGTTCCCATGATTGTTCCGCACTAAGATCACGTAGCTTACCACCGGCCGATTGGTCAATGGCTCGCCTCGTGGAGATGTCGATATGGTCATAAAAGATTTGGACTTGGAGCCAAAGATCTATGCCATGATGAGGGACTTTTTGGAGTAAGTCTTTGAAACGAGTTCATGCTTCATAAAGAGATTCATTTTGACGTTGTTGGAACATCAAGATGTCATTCCTAAGCTTAGTAGTTCTCCCCGGTGGGAAAAATTGAGCAAGGAAACGAGTGGTGAGATCATCCCATGTGGTGATGGATCCCACGGGTAAACGCTCAAGCCATTGACTAGCTTGATCCCGTAGAGAGAATTGGAATAGGCGTAAACGGGTAGTCTCTCTAGTTGCAACATCTAGGTCTATGGAATCTACGATTTTGAGGAAGTCCTTAAGATGTTGGTTTGGATCTTCGGAACGAAGTCCATGGAATGCACATCCGCTTTGCACCAACCGGATGGTGTCGGATCGCAAGGGGGTCACATTGGCTCCGGTGAGCTCAATGGTGTTTCGGTAGCCGTGGTGGCTAGGTCGGGAATACTCTCCTAAGGTTCGGGGCCTAAGGGGTTCTAGTGGTGGGTTTTGTTGTGGTGGGATGACGGGTTCAAAGATGTTACCACCTTCCATGATGTCGGATGGTAAAGAGTTACGAACAAAGGCACGAAGAAATAAGATAGACTAAAGAAAACTTAAAAATAAAAATAAAATCTTACTAGAAAGGAATCTAGCAAGTAGACCTAATAAAAAGAAATTCTAACCTAGACAATAACTATTCCCCGGGCTGCGGCGCCAAAAACTTGATGCGTGGGAATCGCAACAGGCTTTACCTCTCGAGGGATCTCGAGAAGCTTACAACCCCCACCAGGCAGTGTACCTGATCGTTGTAGTATAGTATAGTGACAAGTACCGGGGGATTGATCGTTCAGCTTAGGAATAGTGTTGCTAGGATTAGAAAGCCTAAATACTAGTTCTAAAGATGAGGGATGATTATTTTTGTGTTTTTATATTTTTTAGAAAGCAAATTAAAATCTCGGGTTTTGGAAGAGTGGGCGGAATTAGTTGCTATTCAACTAACCCAATACTAAGATGCAATCAAAATAAAATAATAAAAATGAAAATAAACTAATTTATACTAAAGTTGTGAGCAGTAATTGGAGAAAATGTGTTTACTTAGATTTCACTACTCCCTAGATATCTTTTACACGTTAATTACTTGTTATAATTGCATGGATGACGGATCGTATTCCTTAATACCATTCATGGGGTGGCATACATAACTCCCCAATTCTATGAGCTCTTATCTCCTCCTACACCATGCCCATCACAACTATAGGGATTGTAAACAGTGGCTCATGCATTAAATACAACCAATAAAGACCTAGTACGCCTCGGTTCATGTTTCATAAGACGTTCAAGCATGTTACCATTTGGAGATCTGCCAGTTTTCTTAAGCCTAACATATAAATCATTCATCCAAGAACAAGAATAAACAAGTAATCAACACATAATCAATATCTAGGTTTCATTAGATCTAAGCAAACACAAAAGAGATCTAGCCTAGCATGATAGAATTAAGACAAGAACAAGATATAGACAACCAACACATAGACATATTGATTGAATTAGAAGAACACTTATCTTGATTAATCATGCAAGGTATCAAGGGGTTGGAACCCTTGAAAAACCTGTAAAGTTACACCAAAATCGTCTTTAGGGTTTCTCCCAAAACTCCTCTCCTCTAATGTGAAAAACTAGAAAACTATATCTAGGAAAATAGGGATGACGGCGTCAAGAACAAAGGTGTGACGCCGTCATCTCGCCGCCAAATACTTCCTCGGACGGCCTTGATCTACTTCTGACGCCGTCAAGGCCTAGGCCGTCACACAAATTACTCTTGACGCCCTGCGTGTGACGCCGTCATCAACTACGGATTTTAATTCTTGGGGTTTTGACGCTGTCAGGACAACTCTTGATACCTTCATGAACTCTCGGATTTTATTATTGAGGTTTGACGCCGTCAGGACATTACTCTTGACGCCGTCACCTACTGTTCCCAGCATGGAAAATTGAGACTTTGCCGTTTTCTTCACTTTTATGCTCCAAAAACGTCCAAAATGGCTTCTTTTCCAGAATTCACTCTCCAAGTACCTAAAATCACAAAAGGAACGATTTAGGGCAATATTTGATCAAATAAATTCGGATTCGGGCTTAAATGACCCCCTAAAAGTGGTTCATTTTTCGCCTTATCACCTTTTGATGGTGTAAATGAACTTTGATAATGGTTTCCCGATCTGGTCAAAAAATGTATCCCTGTGAAAATTTGTCATTCCAAAATACCACTCTTTCTTGCCAAACATTATACCAAAAATTAACACTATGTATTAAAAAAAATACATTTGACTAATTACAATTCAACTCAATGTGTCATATTTCGAATCCAAAGATATAAGCCCAATTCACGTTAGATGATGTAGCATGACCATGTGGCTCATTGAAGTCTTTATACGGTTTAGTTCACGAAAAATATAATGTCACTCCAATCCAGTCCACATTAGATCCAAAACAAATATCAACCCAAACCTTTTAATACATACTCGAGTCCAAGAGTCCAAACTAAATAATAAAGTAACAGGCCCGATTCAAACACCAATAACATAAAGTCACGGTATTAAAGATTGTAAACCCTATCTCTTGTCTCATTTCTTAACCCTAAACACGCATACTATCATAAATCCACCTACCACAATCTCATATTATCCTCTCACAAAATAACGCATCTCATCTTTTAACCCATCTTCATCAATCTCAGTCATCTCCCAGATTCATTTTCATCATCAATTGACCACACACCAAACTGAAGTATCCTGACTCATATTAATGTGTCGAGGTGAACCCAAACCAACCTCGATTCTTCAATTGTTTAATCGACACAAGGACTACAGCAACTTTGGCTTCCAGACCATGCTATCAATGGTCTCGGGTAGGTTTGATGTGTTACTTTAGTTATCAGTTTTGTATGCAGATCGATGACGAGTTTTTTCTGTTCGTGTTTATAAGATCTTTAAGATCTTTGGAAAAATTTTACCCCACGATAAAGAAACAACTGAGATCTTGTATTAGTAGTTACTTTTAAGCTCGAGTCTTTTTGATGATATTGGCAGTTGTAGTTTCATGACTTTTGTTGTCATTGTGAGTTGGTGAAGGGTTAGGATAGAAATAGGTGTATTGATATTGTTGGTTCGTTAAGCGTGACTGATGATGTTCAAACATGGAGGTCACAAATGAGAGTCGGTATTATGGTTGTGTCTTGGTCAAACGGGTCATGGTCAAACTCCTTTTCTTCATCTCCTTTTTCTATTTTTGAAAACTTTTCCAACTTGTATTTTCAAAACATTGAGATTTATCGAGAATACTGATTTTATCGAGAAAGTGACTAAGTTTTCGAAAACGTAAAACAATTTTTGAAAAAATATATATTCTCGAAAAAATAGTACATTTCGAAAATGTATTCTCGAAAACAGGTGTGTTCTCGAAAACAAGTACATCGAGAATTTCTTATACAAGAAATTCCGATTTTTTTTTCCGGCGATTATTCCGACCATACAATTCCGATATCCATTTTTGCCCAGTTTCCGATGAGTTTTCCAACAAGTTTTCTTCAACTGTCGTTTCTGACCCAGTTTATGACCATGACTCTTCAATAACAAATCTTAAAGATGACAACTTAACAGTTTTGACCAGTTGTTGACCGCATGATATTTGTTAGTGTAGAAACTGTGAATGACATTATGACCATTTGATATACCATAAAAAACTGTTAAACCAAAAGAATATGTAAAAAATAGTACGACACATGGGTTAAACAGTTTCAAGATGACATTTTTGACAAGATACGAACACAATAATCAACAAAGTAATAACCTTGGCTCTGATACCACTTGTTGGATCGTGTTTTTATGTTGATATTGTGATTCGGGAGGTCGGGTTTGGTGGAAGAAGATGAAAGCCATAGTTAGAGAGAGAGAGTAGAGAGAGAAGGAAAACTAGGTGTTTTATTGAATGAAAATGAAAGAGTAAATTACACACTAAGTCTCACCCCTCCATGGAAGTATGGAGGGGGTATTAATAGGTCAACAAACACACAACTTAACAATAATGACGCTTCTAGTCCATGTGTTTGTGCCTTTCAAGATAGCTAATGTAATCCCGTAAATGTCGTTCCATTTACGTGTTAGGATTATAAACTTTGATCCTAACAAATGTGCATTATTATATTCATTGTAACATACAACCTTTGAATGCTCAATTATATGCATTGACAGGGGATTGAAAGGGTCGGAATCTGGTTCAGAAATCAAGAAAGCATACCATAAATCTGCACTTAGACACCATTTAGACAAGGTTCCATATTTGTTTACATTTGGCCTAAATATACTGTTTTTATTTGTTTGCATTTAGCATGAATATACTGTTTTTGCTTATTTACATATGGTCTAGCTATAGTACCATTAACTAATTATCTTAAAATGCATGTAAGTTTTTAGCAAGAAGTGCGAGTGGAGCAGATGGTCATATTTGAAAGAGATTATGAAAAGTATCCACTTGGATGCCGACATGCTTTTTAAGAAAATTGGAGAGCCATATGATGTACTATCCGACTCCAACAAGATTTGTTCATTGATCCATGAGTTTAAAGTCTTATTTGGTTATAGTGTGCCCCTTATCAACTACCGTATCGTATAAGTTGGAACTTGACAGTCCAAATTTTGTTTTTTTTTTTTTTTTTGTTTTTTTTTCCTTCAGTAAGTTTGCTTGAAACAACTGAGGTCTAATATTGGCTTTTCTCTAACAGATGTACGCATATAATCTTGCAGACGTGATGAAAGATGGCTGTGTGTGGTAACTTGAAACTATAGTTATTTTGGAACTTTAACGGAGGATGGTGTCAAACCATGCTTGATGGGAAGAAGGGACACTCTTGGCGGCTGAAGAATGCACAAGTCAAAGCTTTTTGCTTGGATACAATTGGGGCTCTTATTTATATCTCATTTTCTTTCATCCCCATCCTTTTTTTTGCCTAAATATTATAATAGAAGAACATGGACAGATAGTTTTGTATAAAATGTTCTCTATGACAATATAAATGAAGATTTTTGTTTGTTACTTTTCTTTGTTAGTAGTGTCATTTACAAAACTTTAATATCAATGTTTGTTACTTATTTCTAAATGCCAAGCCCGGTACGATTATCCTGGCAGACAATATAGTTAAACAAGATTAATAATATGTCCAACTGTCAGACAAAATCATACATCTTACAAAAAATATTTCATATTTTTTATATTATGTCAAAACCCCGTGCGTGCACGGGCTTTATAACTAGTTTTGAGTAAATTATAATCGCGAGTAGCTTTTTGAGTTATAAACCTACAATAGAGGTGATAACCCTTTGAACAAGGATGGAACCTGCAAAAAGAAATTTATATCGAGAAAAAATAAGAGGATCAAACCATCTACTACAACTCTTTTTCAAAATTGATAAATGTTGTTTGAAGGTTTGATTGTGATATCAATAGACAAAACGGCTGGAATATTAACAAACCAAATACTTAAAATAAAGCAAAAAAAAAAAAAAAAAAAAAAAAAAAAAAAAAAAAAAAAAAAAAGGTAGTATAACGTCTTAAAAAATAATCTTTTGGAAAAACAATAATAATAAACTGTAAATACATCATATTGACATATCCATGCAATTATTTGCAAATCTTTTACTCCCTCCGTCTAGGGCTGTAAACGAACCGGACGAACACGAACGGAGCCTTGTTCATATTCGTTCAATTAATTTTAACTGGACAAATAAACGAAAACGAACACTTAAACGGACGAATTTTCTTGTTCATGTTCGTTTATTTAGAAAATTATTTGTTCATGTCCGTTTATATTCATTCATTAAGACACTAAACGAACGCTAAACGGACATAAACGATCGAACATAAATGAATATAGACAAACAAACATAAACTTTATTAAATTATGCACTAATATTGTTTTTATAAGTGTTTTTTTGTTTAAACAAATTAATTTTAAAATTATACAATTAGAAAATATGATATACAAACATAAATAAATAAATGAACATAAACGAACTTTAACGAACGCATAATCGGATGTTCACAAACATAAATAAACAGACGTGACTTTTGTTCATGTTCGTTCATTTAGTAAATAAACGAACATAAACGAACTTTTTACCGAACGGTTCATGAAATGTTCACTGAACGTTCAGTTCGTTTACAGCCCTACCTCCGTCTCAAAATTATTGTCATGAGAGAGAAATCGTAAAATTTAATAAAAGTGGGGCTACTTTAGTTTTCAACCACACAAACGAAATTTTTGTACTATATTGTTCTATATTGTTCATGTTCATGTTCGTTCATTTAATAAATAAACGAACATAAACGAACTTTTTACCGAACGGTTCATGAAATGTTCATTGAACGTTCAGTTCGTTTACAGCCCTACTCCGTCTCAAAATTATTGTCATGAGCGAGAAATCGTAAAATTTAATAAAAGTAGGGCTACTTTAGTTTTCAACCACACAAGAGAATATTCTTGTACTATATTATCTAGTTTTTACTTAAAAATGAAAGTGGAAAATTATTTCGAGACATCCTAAAAAGGAAATATAGACAATAATTTTGAGACGGATAGAATATAAAATAAAGGAATTACATTATTTCGGAGTTTTTTTTGACAAAACAATCTTACTGGGAAAAAAAGTTGGATCAATAGAAATGCTCGATTTTAATAAATAAGCAAAATCGAGCAATATGATTAGCTAATAAAAAGTCAAAATTGAATTTATTTTGGTCAAACTTTAATAAATTTAGTGGAGAATTTGATTGAGGAAAAAAAACAGAAAAATATAGATGTCAAATTTATGAAAATAAAAACTTAAAAAAAATAGGAAGTAATTAATAAAACATTAGTAGTTGAATTTTAAATATATTATGTGGAGTTAAGCGTAAAATTATAAATCTCAATTTTTTTTTTGATAACTTTAGATAATAAACAAATAACCCTTACACTTTATACCCCCTACACTTTATAATATGAACTTTGTTTACAATTACATGAGTATTAGTATTGGTTTGAGACTTCCATCCATTAAACTTACAAAATTTTATAAATGTACAAATTAGTTTTAATATACATTAAATACTTTTAAAATAAATATTAGTTTCAAACTTTCATATATTAAAATATCTTTTTACTATATACGTTAAATATAAATAAGAACTCGTGTTATCCTATTTAAAAGTTTAATCTATACGTACACGGGTTTGAATATTAAATACAGTTAAGTTATTATTAACGGTAATATAAATATCAAATGGTAAGTATGAGTTGTTGTGATATGAAAATAAATATACGCGATTGTACTTATAAAGACTCATATAATTATTATTTAAAGTTTATATAAGGATATCCGGAAAAAGATTTTTAAAAAACTTCATCAACGCTCATTATGTGCTACTAAACTCACACATTTTGTACAACATGAAATTAATAGTTAAAGTTAAACAACAACATCAACCTCAACATTAACATCTATGTCATCTAAACAAAGTTAAATTTTTCATTCAATAAATTATTTACAAAATATTAATTGATATTAATACATAATTAAAAACTCATGCATACTTATTAGTTGTATTTATATCATAATTTTCATAGGTAAATTCTTATATATCCATATAGTAAATAAAAATTTTAAAATAAATTTGATTTATGTGTAAACCCATGTACTCAAAGAACCTTTGGCCCAATAACATTATAAGGAAATACGCTCAAGAATCCAATACAAGGTCGATGCCACGGTTATATTTAATATTTCTGCTAACTATTTTTCTTACTTTCACACATGTTGATTCTCTAACTTCTTAAAATATACATAAGATTTTCTGTTTTTAAAACGATAATAGTATATAATTATATTTTTCTGGAAAAAACCATGCGTGCACGAGTATTATAACTATATAAGGGTAAGGATCTAGTGAGAAGAAAACTTAAAATGAGAAGGATGAGAAATAACTATAACCACATATATCTGAGATGCATCGACTTGATTTAGATGCATCTCTATTCATTTATATGCATCTTAATTAGTTTCAAAAGTAATTTGAAATGAAAATGATGCAAAATAATACTAACAAATTTGACCCGCAGAGGACGAAAAACGTAAAAGATTCATATAACTTGATGAAATGCATCTAATATAGGTATATGCATCTAATTTTTTTGCTAGAAAATATATTATGATGCGTCTAAAAGATTCGGGATGCATGTAATTCAAGTCGATGCATCTCAAATATGTGATTATAGCTATTTCTTATTCTTCTTATTTTAAGTTTTCTTCTCATTTGATCCTTAGTCAACTATATAATTAAATTTTCCATGTTTATAAAACGGACCACATCTTCTCGTTATTCTCACCAAATCCATTTGATTTGGTTTGTTAAGTTTGGTATATGCGTGACACTATTGGTTAGTCAGATTTGAGTTTCGATTTGGTTTTTCTGGGTAAACAAAGTTATTTTATTTATTTATTTTTTTTTTTACCTTTTTTTTTCAACTATTACGAGGTTTGAACTTATTGTCACACAATCTCAAACCACTTCAAAATTATTTGCACCTACCTAACAGGATTTGGTTTTGTTGATAACCCAAAAACTAAGGGGGTGCTTGGTAAGAGGGTTAAGGGGGGTGAGGAATGGGTAAGGAATTCAAAAGGGCCCACCTCACTCAAATTAGATGCTTGGTTAGGGGTGTGCAAACGTATTGATTACCCTGTAGTGGTTAATCAACATTATAGAGTAAATTGAGGGGTAAGATATTGATTATCCACTTCACTCAATCATTTGCATTCTCTTTCCCTTTCCATTAACCTTTACCTTTTCCCACTTTAAATCAAGCGGACCCTAAAGCTTATCTCATATAATTGCAATAACCTTAATTCTTAAGTCTTTCACAATTAAAAATCTCTATAAAACAACAGTCATCTAAACAAAGTGAAAATCATAATTTTTAGATTATAGTGAAATCAAAAATAAACATAATTAACCTAATGAAACAAAAGAAAAAAGAAAGTTAAAAATAATAATGTAATATTAAAATCAGGACTTGCGATCCTCTAGAAAGGGATCAAAATTAAAAAACCTAAAAAGTGTTTCTAGCCACTAAGTTAGTGTCATGTGTCCCACACCCACTCCCTCCCTTTTTTCTTTAATATTTTCGGTTAGAAGTCATTTTGGTCATTTGACCCATTTTTTTAGTTGCACCTTAAATTTCAAATGCAGATAACTTTCAAACGATAAACTTTTACAAAAAACCGATTTCACCATAATTTTATTAAAATTTAATCCTCTTTAATTTGGTATAAATCTTTTTAATTTTTTCGAAACTTTTTTTTAACATATTCATTGGGTCATGATTTTCTTGAAAATTTTAGCATTTTCGGCTCTAATTTTGTCTAGTTTAAAGGCCAAATTTTGCAAAAATTAAAACACGAAAGTTGTAGCTTATTGGTCATTTTTTACCCAGAAATTTAAATCACTCAAATCCGATATGATATGAGTGAGATATCGCGCGTTAAAGATGACGCCTTAGTCATATTTAGTGCACACAAAGTGTTTGATAAAATGACTAAAAGAGATTTTTTTTATTTAAAAATACATTTAAATGCACTAATTGGTCAATTTATTTTCAGTTTAACAAAACTATCAGTTTGTTTTGTTAAATAGAATTGATGAACCCAAACATTTGATTAAATTGATGAACCTGAAAAAATTGATGAACCTAAAATTTGATAAACCTGAAAAGAACTGTAATCAATTTGATGAACCCAAACATTTGATTAAATTTGATGAACCTGAAAAAATTGATGAACCTGAAATTGATGAACCTGAAATTTGATGAACCTGAAAAAATTGATGAACCCAAACATTTGATCAAATTTGATGAACCTGAAATTGATGAATCTGAAAAAATTGATGAACCTAAAATTGATAAACCAAAGTAACTGATGAACCTATAACCTATAACTTAACTGATGAACAAAACATAATCTAACAGATGAACCTAATAACCTAACTGATGAACCTAATAACCTAACTGATAAACCAAATAACCTAACTGATGAACTAAATGTATATTTAAAAAAATAATGATTAAAAAGCATCACTTTTTGAATGTTACATTAATAAAATTATTAATAATGCGTTGTGGGACAAAAATTAGTGCATTTAACTCGATTTTAAGATAAAAAAATATAAGCTAAACATTTCATCAAACACGTTGTGTGCAACAAATATGACTAAAACGTCATCTTTAGAGTGAGGGGTACCGATGGCTGTTAGGGTGGCGCCATCGCACCAGCCGAAGAAAACCGACGGTGGACGGTACCGCCAGTGGCGCCGTCGGCCCTTGCGCCGTGGTGGCCAGCCAGCGCGGTGGAGCTCTTTTTTTTTTTTTTTTTTTTGGTGGGTTTGCTTGTGTTCGTGTTTGTATGTTGTGTTTATATGTTGTGTTTATGTTTGTGTTTGTTGTGTTTGTGTTTTTGCTTTTTTTTTTTTTTTTTTTTTTTTTTTGGTGTTTGCAGGCACAGGAAGAAGAAGGGAATAAGAAAGGTAGGTTTTGTTGTTTATTATTTTTTTTTTTACTTTTTTATTTTATACCTTTTTGTTTAGAGTATTTAAATTTTAAGTCCATTTTACATTTTTTACATCATTAGTCCTTAATATGTTTGTAATTGTAATGTTAGTCCCTAAGTTTTTTTTCCTTCCTGTTAGTTAATCTCATGTGTTTTAATTTTAATTTCATATATCCCTAAATTATGTAAAAGAAAAATAAAGTAAAATAAAATAAAATAGGCCGACGGCATCAGAATTTCTGGTGCCAACGGATACGGCCAGAATGTGGTGCCGTGGGATTTCTGGTGCCGTGAAAAGTTTTGCTGATGTGGCAGCACTTTTTGGCCCATGGCACCAAGGTTACCATCACTCTTAACGTGCGATATCTCACTCATATCATATCGGATTTGAGTGATTCAAATTTCTGGGTAAAGAGTGAATCAAAATCTACAACTTTCGTGTTTTAAGTATATTATGATTTGACAATTTTTAAGGTAAAAAAATATGGTCGAAAATAGCAAAAACATCAAGAAAATCATGGCTCAATGAATATGTCAAAAAAAATGTTTCGAAAAAATTAAAAAGATTTATACCAAATTAAAGAGAATCAAATTTTAAAAATTATGGTGAAATCGGTTTTTTCTAAAAGTTTGTCGTTTAAGAGATATATGCGTTTGAAAATTGATGTGGAAAAGTAAAAAACAAGTAAAATTACGACTTTGCCCCTGACGTGATTTTTTGAATATTTAGTATGGGGGACACGTGCCATCACCACAACTATTTTTAGACTTTTTAATTTTAGCCTCCTTTGCAAGGGATCGGGCGTCTTAAAATCAGATATGCGAAGGAATTAAATTTGGGCCTTATAGTTAACCACAACAAATGGGCCACACATAAATTTAACTCTCATTGACGATTCAACCTAAGCCTCACTTGCCTTCTTCTTCTTCAAACTTTTAATGTATTTTATAGTCAGATTTGAGAAAAAACAAATACTTTTACACTACTAAAAGTTTGTGCATGCCCTCAGCTCAAGCTAGATCCGCCCCTGCCGGGTCCATATCATTAATTTATTAGATTTCGATAAACCAAATGAGTAAAGGACACTCCTAAATAAAATATTAATGACTAGCTGTATGTAGAACACGTCTACAAAATGTTTACACAAGTTGATGATGAAAGAGCCGAAGCTGGCCGGCTAAGAATCTGTTAGCAAATGGCATTCTCTAACAGGTACTGATTGATTGCTTACTGAATTTCTATCAGCTAAAGCAACTAATTAATGGTATTAAAATCTTTTGCAGAGTGGTGATAGGTGGCAATCTTACATCCAAATGGGCATCTTGGCATGCCTCTTCTCGGTCATCTGTTGGGCAACCTAAGAATGTGCTACATTGTCATAAACGGTCATCAGATTCTTTACTCTCAACAACAATGAGCAATGATCTTAAGTCCAAGTTCATGCAAGTTTATGACCAACTCAAGTCAGAGCTGATTCATGATCCTGCATTTGAGTTTGACGACGTTTCTCGTCAGTGGGTCCACCGGGTATAATTTTCCGTGTGTTTTCTTCACCATCTCACTTGAATAATTTATTATTAATTATCTGTTTGCTGATAGTTTTGACTGGAGATTCGTAAATAATCACTTGCATTGTATTAGATGGACTTGCAAGTGAATTTTAAGATAAAGTGTGCTGATAGTTTTGACTAAGATTTTTGCTAGATTTGGAAAGTATTACAAACACTACAAGAAAACTACGCATAGATAAAGTGTCACTAATACAAAAAACAAGTATACGAGTGCGTCACGGTAAATACCTATTTATCGTGGCAGAAAAAAAATGTAAGAATAAATTATTCGCCTTCTTTAACAACACGTATTGATAAAAATTGTTGATAAAATCCAAAATTATAAAACCAACACATTCTTTAAAAAGTATCACTAAAAACTTTTAGTAGTGACAATAGTTTGTTAATCGTGTTAACAGTTATAACCCTATCATTGGTTAAATGCTTGAATCGATAGTGTTGAAAGTTAGAATTTGATCCCTAGAAGCAACTAATTCAATCCCAAAACATTTTTAGACTAATCTATGTGAACTATTGCCACTGCATAAAGAACAAAAATATATTTGATCCATGCAATCGGTTTTAAGTTTTAACAATATACCCGATATCATTCAAAAATAAAACTAAACTACTTCATATCCTACTTTAATCGTGTATTTTTGCTTATTTTATGCAGATGATTGACTACATTGTACCTGGAGGTAGAATTGATCAGTTTTCCCATTCCTGTATATGCTTAAAAAAAAAAAAAAAGCCTTTCTTATTTGTGCCCGGGCATCTTTGCTGCAAGGACCAATCCTAAATTTTCCAAGCGGAATTAAAGGTACTAAATAATCCCTTATTTACATTAAAACTTGATGTATGCAGGAAAGATGACCCGAGGCCTTTCTGTGGTGGACAGCTACCAGTTGCTTAAGGGAAAAGAACTTACAGATGATGAAGCCTTTCTCGTGTGTACGCTTGGTTGGTGCATTGAATGGGTAATAATAAGATTAAAACTATTCAAATTAATTTGTACCAAATTTGTTTTTCAAAAAACAAGCATCCTAGTCATGATATTGATGTTTGCAGCTTCAAGCATATTATCTACTATATGATGACATAATGGATGGCTCCCACTATCGGAGAGGTCAGCCCTGTTGGTTCAGACTACCTGAGGTGTGACTCTATAGTGAGAATTTATATCTTTCTATTTTAGAAGTCTATAATATAATCTGAACAGGGAGTCTGTGAAAACTTGCTTTTAGGTTGGTATGATTGCAGTAAATGATGGTATCCTACTTCGCAGCCAAGTCCCCAGAATCCTAAAGAAACATTTCCAAGGAAAGGCTTATTACGTGCACCTATTGGACCTCTTCAACGAGGTGTGCTTCAAGTTAAACATATTTCAATATATATATATTAACGTGATTTATAATACAATATTAACCGTAACTTGGTTTTTGAGCAGGCAGAATTTCAAACAGTCTCTGGAGAAATGATTGATGTCATCACTACATTTGTTGGAGAGAAGGGTCTCTCAAATTATTCTTTGTCTCTGTAAGTGACAATGTCAATTGTACAGTTTTTCACACTTTTTTTACCTCTAAAATGTATATGTTTTATCTTCTGATCTCAAGTACATGATACCGTATATGATTAATGTCTTGTAGTAACCGACGGATTATTCAATACAAATGTTCTTATTACTCATTTTACCTTCCAGTAAGTACATTTGTTTGTTTTAGCCAATCTAAAAATTGAATGTTTTACTTTTGCAAATGGTTTTGCATGATAAACCCTATCATCTGTATATTTGCTTAAAGGTCGCATGTGCCCTCCTTATGATTGGAGAGAATCTGGATGATCATGTTCAAGTGAAAGACATTCTTGTTGAGATGGGTATCTATTATCAAGTGCAGGTAATGTGATCAACAATTGCAATCATATATGAATTCTGATCAATTGATCTTCACATATCAATGCTTCTTTATTCATGAATTTGATCAATTATTACACATATAAAAACATCTGAACTGTTGTAGGATGATTATTTGGACACTTTTGGTGATCCCAAGGTGGTTGGCAAGGTTAGTCCACCAATATCATTTATCTTAAATGATCATGCATTCTTACCGGACCACAACTTATGCACGATTTGTGCCATTGTATCAGATTGGAACAGATATCGAAGACTGCAAGTGTTCGTGGCTGATTGCAAAAGCACTTGAACTTGCCAATGAGGAACAAAAGAAAATTTTAAACGTAAGCATGAACAAGATGTGTCCTAACTTTGAAAATGAGCCTATATCTTTCATCAAATAATTTAATACCACGAAATTTAATAGGAAAACTATGGAAAAAAGGATCTGGACAAGGTAGCTAAAGTGAAGGAACTATACCATACTCTTAACCTACAGGTATCTTATTGCTGCCTTTCTCCGCATGTATTTGTATACAGGAAGACCACACATGTTTCTCTTACCCCATTTGTTGGATATTGCATAGGGTGCGTACAAAGATTATGAGAAGGCGACTCATGAGGAGTTAATTACATCAATCGAATCTTACCCAAGCAAAGCACTACAAGCAGTGTTGAAATCTTTCTTGGAAAAGATATATAAGAGGCAAAAGTAGCTCCAAAAATCTTAATGAGACATGTTTTTTGTAATTTTGTTGTATATAATTGCCGAACCTCTACTATACCCTTGGTAAGTGTATGATTTTCTATCCGACCTACCTATACCTTACTCCAGCGGGATTAGGTATTGTTATTGTATGTTCTTTTTCTTGACGAACCTCTACCTCTATCATAATAAGGCATTTACCGATACAAACTTTGTATGCCGAAAGCTATATACAAATTATGCACATGTTGTTTTTTATTTCTTGAACAAATTCCAAAGAAATTATGCACATGATATATCAAGTTTTCAAACACCAAATCAAATTTTAAACAATGTAATTATAATTAATTCTTCAAACACCAAATCAATCTTCAAATTCAGATATAAAATTCTCATAACCCACTTATTTGATAAGTATTATGGTCCAACTTCAAAATTATTATCTAATATTAAACAAATTAAAGTTAATAAGTAACTTAACGAATGGGCTATTATATTTCAAACGCCTCAAAAATATGATACGGATAACTCTAATAGCCCACTTATATAATAAAGATTACGGCACAAAATCAAATTCAAATACCAATAAAAGCTCAAAATATGAAACAAACAAACGATCATTCAAAACAATGGCCAAAATAATCACTAAACAAATACTCATGCCCACTGCTAAACAAAAAGGTAACAAATACTCATGCCCACTACTAACCAAAAAGGTCAAACAAATACTCACGTGGTGCCATTGTACAAGACCACCGCTTGACAAGGGTCAACAAAATTGATGCACTTCTGTTTTATATATACACAAAACATGAGACTTGAGTTTAATTAGCTCGCGCAGTATGGTACACGTGTATTTGATGTGTGTGATCTTTGTGGTGATGGCACGGTGCCATCAAAGTTAATGAGACGCCCGTTAACTATTGAAGTTACTCTACATGACATACTAATGAGAATTCATCTTCAATTTTCATCAGCATTTACACTCATTGCTTCATCTTCAACACTCATGTACCTTATACAGGCCCGGATTTGGCTATGGGCCATAAGGGCGACGGCCCAGGGCAGCCCAAAAAGGGGGGCAGCAATTTAGAGTACCATATGTGTATATCCTATGTTAACTTTGGCCCATTTTAGAAAAAGCCCGGTACATACTAAATTGAAACAAAACCTACGCCATTTGAAACGGCAATTTGACTAAATATTTAAAAGATATGTTTGACTAAATATTTAAAAGATATTTGGTCTTTGGAATGTCAGTTATACAATTCGGCAGTAAAAAAAGAAAACGCAAAAACATTAGTCGGTAGGCAAGGCTGTTTGAGTGTTTGACACTTTGACTAAGCATAGTGATCACGGATTCACGGGAAATAATTTTCGAATTGGAAAGCAGTTTAACGAAACAACCGATCATCTTTTTTTCTCTTGATAAATTTGATCAGGTGATAATGTTCCATTATTATTATTTTTGCTTTTGTAGAATATTAGATAATTTACCTCTTATTTTGTCATGCTGGAAACGAAAAAAAATCAACAAGAATTAGAGCGACTTCTACACGGTTCAAATATTAGATAATTTACCCCTTGTTGAAAGTAGTTTTTTTTTTTTTTTTGCTTGCTTGCAAATGTCGACTATGACAAGATAATTGATGTTTTAACTTCAAGAAACGCACGAAGACATCGGTTTAAGTGATCAATGTTGTCGAACTTGTATTCGGAGTTTATCTCCTCATGTTGTAACGTTTTACTTAATGAGATAAAAATCGGCGTGAGGATAAGCCGTCTGGCTTGACCAGGTTCCAAACCCCTAAAAATATGTTGTTTGTTTATAAGGGGTATATCACTCGACTCGCCCAGGGCATCCGAAATCTCAGGACCGGCCCTGACCTTATACGGATATATATCACAATTCACTGCAACATGGATTGAAAAGATTGAAGAAATTTTTCTTGAAAATCAAAGTAGATACTCCAAGGTGGAACACATTTACGATTGTCCATAAAGTAAGGGCAAAACATCCACATGAAGACATTGAAAGGATAAGTATATATTAGAGTAGAGATGACCGAAACGAAAGCCAAGCTTAACAGACCGTTAATTAACGAAATATATTTTTTATTTTTCCGGAAAAATAATCGCGAGTAGCTTTTTATATTATAAACACGCAATAGAGGTGATAGACCTTTGAACAGTGATGGCGACCTGCAAAAAGAAAATTATATCGAGAAAAAGCATAAGAGGATCAAACCGTCTCCTCCGACTCTTTTTAAAATTTGATAAATGTCGTTTAAAGGTTTGATTAATGTGATATAAATGGACCAAACAGCCGGAATATTAACTAACAAAATACTTAAAATACAACTAAAAAAGGATTTTTGAAAAATCAATAATAATCTGTCGAGAAATGATAAATAGACCTAAAAGTAGACCGAATTATAGACTTAAAAACACGTGCCATCATTCTGATGGCTGCAGACAAAGACTCACTTATTTTACAACCTATCAAGATAATGCCACATGTTTTAAGGTCCACTATTAGGTCCATGTATCGTTTCTCTAATCTGTAAATACATAATGCATATTGACATATCAATGCTGTTTTTTGCAAATACAATAAATATGAAAAAAAAAAAAATGAAACATTGTACGATCCATGATTGTAAAACGGACCACATCTTCTCATTATTCTCTATCCATTTGATTTGGTTTGTAAAGTTCGGTATATGCGAGACACTATTGTTTAATCAGATTCGAGTTTATTAATAAAAATCATTTTGTTTGTTTTTATCTTTTTTTGGTAAACGAAGTTTCTAATTTTTTGATCGACTAACAACAAGGTTTGAACTCACTCTCACACTATCTCTAACCATGTTCTTTTACAAAAGATTGACGTGGCCACTTCAAAATTATTTTTTAGTCACATTTGAAAGAAAAAATAATAATAATAATAATAAAATAAAAATAAATAAATAAATTTACACTACTAATAGTTTACACCAAAGCCTCGGAAACTGGTTGAGATAAGCACCTCAAGCTAGATCCGCCACTGCCGGGTCCATTATATTAATTTATTAGATTCGTATATAAACCAAATGAGTAAATGACACTCCTAAATAAAATATTAATGACTAGCTGTATAGTAGAACACGTCTACAAAATGTTTACACAAGTTAATGAAAGAGCAGAAGCTGGCTAAGAGTCTGTTAGCAAATGGCATTCTCTAACAGGTACTGATTGATTGCTTACTGATTTTCTTTCCGCTAAAGTAACTAATTAATGATATTAAAATCTTTTGCAGAGTGGTGATAGGTGGCAATCTTACATCCAAATGGGCATCTTGGCATGCCTCTTCTCGGCCATCTGTTGCGCAACCTAAGACTGTGTTACATTGTCATAAACGGTCATCGGATTCTTTACTCTCAACAACAATGAGCAATGATCTTAAGTCCAAGTTCATGCATGTTTATGACCAACTCAAGTCAGAGCTGATTCATGATCCTGCATTCGAGTTTGACGACGTTTCTCGTCAGTGGGTTGACAAGGTATGATTCTTCGGGTGTGTTCTTCACCACCTCACTTGAATACTTCATTGTTTAATGTGTAGACTAAGGGCTTTCGTGTTTTGTGGTTAACTTAGATCAGTCTTTAAAAGTTTTTTTACTTAATTACTTGTATTGTATTAGCTAATTTATATGAAAATTTTACAAATAAATTTTCTTGTTGTATCTTCTCATCAAGGAGGCTCGACCCCTTGATCCCCACAATTTATTGGTCCCATAATCAAATTAGCTTATACGAGCATATTCCGCACCACCTAAGCTGTATTGAGCTTAATATGAAATCCATCCAGTCTCGTACAAATTACAATTACATTTAAAATGGCTGATGACAGAAAATGGCAACCATTTACCAAAACTGCTTACGACCTTAATTAAACACGCTTAATAAATGGTTCCTATCATAATCTGGAAATGTTTACCCCTAAAAACAGCTGCTTGAGAATAGTTTTAGACAATTTGATGCGAACTATTTCCCTTGCATAACAAATACAGTCTTACTCTTGGATGGTTATTTTTTTGAATTACAAGCTTCTATGTGAATAATGAACAATAACGTACTAATGTATATGATCTGCTTTAACAAAATGTCCTATAATCTTCTAAGAAATAAACTACTTCATATCCAAGTTTAATTGTGCATTTTTGCTTATTTAATGCAGATGATCGACTACAATGTACCTGGAGGTATAACGGATCAGTTTCTCCATTCCTGTAATCACAAAAAAACTGTCTTTTATTATTCGTCGGTATCGTTGCAGGAATGACCTGTCCTAAACTTAGAGCGAAATTTAAGGGTACTAATTAACTGGCATATTTGCAACGAAACATGATGTATGCAGGAAAGATGTTCCGAGGCCTATCCGTGGTGGAAACTTACCAATTGCTTAAAGGAGAAGAACTGGCAGATAGTGAAGTCTTTCTTGCGTGTGCCCTTGGTTGGTGCATTGAATGGGTAATATTAACGTAAATACACAGATCACTTTGTGCTCAAGAAAGAAATCTCATTATAGGAATTAAAAGTATTCTACTCCTTTTCCCGGAGCCTCAAAAACCTTATTGATATTGATGCATGCTTGCAGCTTCAAGCATATTATCTTGTGCTTGATGACATTATTGATGACTCCCATATACGCAGAGGTCATCCCTGTTGGTTCAGACTACCAGAGGTGTGACTTTGTAGAGTACTTGTTTCTTTCTATTGCTTGTATTTGGTAAAGTGAATGCGGCATATCTGAAAATTTGGTTTTAGGTTGGCATGGTTGCTGTCAATGATGCTATTCTTCTTCGTAGCCATATACCAAGAATTCTGAAAAAACATTTTAGTGGAAAGGCGTATTATGTGAACCTGCTGGACCTATTTAACGAGGTTTGTTTCTTTGCATATCTATTGTATTGTATAAAATATTGAAGCTCATCTTCATTTCTAATGATTCCTGGTCCCTTTTTGAGCAGGTAGATTTTCAAACGGTCTCGGGACAAATGATTGATGCGATCATGACACTTGTTGGAGAGAAAGATCTATCAAAGCATTCTATGTCTCTGTAAGTGATGATATCAATTGTTCTCTTATTCATTCACTCCACTCGGGACAAATGATTGATGCGATCAGGACATATGTGTTGTCTTGCAGTAACCGTCGGATTATTCAATACAAATGCTCTTATTACTCGTGTTACCTTCCAGTGAGTATATTTATATATGCTCTTGCTCAGCTTTTTTCTATTCGTTGCACCTGTCTTTACTTTCCAATAATTTTGAATGATCAAATCTGTCATTTTCTTTGCTTCAAGTTTGCATGTGCCCTCCTTATGCTTGGAGAGAATCTGGATGATCATGTTCAAGTGAAAGACATCCTTGTTGAAATGGGTATCTATGGTCAAGTGCAGGTATTGTGATCGTCAATTGCCACTATTTACAAATCGATTTGTTTTCCTTGTATTATCTTGATTTTTTGAAAGTGAAGGATTGTTATATAAAAACCTCTGAATCTGTTGTAGGACGATTATTTTGATGCTTTTGGTGATCCAAATGTTGTTGGTAAGGTTAGTGCACTCATATCACTTATATGTTGGTAATGTTAGTTAAGGAACCACAACTGATGCCCGATCTATCCCAATATGTAACAGATTGGAACAGATATTGAGAATTTCAAGTGTTCATGGTTGGTTGCAAAAGCGCTAGAACTTTCAAACGAGGAGCAAAAGAAAATTTTAAGTGTAAGCGTGAACCACAATTTGTGTCTTTTCTATATCCTCCCCCAGCATTTCGACTACTCATTTGCTAAACCTTGATATTTTTAGGAAAACTATGGGATAAAGGATCCAGTCAAAGTAGCAAACGTGAAGAAACTTTACCATACTCTCAACCTTGAGGTTTCTTATCGCTGTATTTTTTCTACGTATATCAGAAGGCTATATTGTTCTCTTACCCTATTTGATGGATATTTTTTTTGTAGGGTATGTACGAAGATTATGAGAACAAGACTCATGAGGAGTTGATCAAATCAATTGATGTTCTCCCAAACAAGGCAGTACAAGCAGTACTGAGATCTTTCTTGAAAAAGTTTTTCAAGAGGCGAAAGTAGTCCTCAACTATATAATGCTCATCTGAAGTGTTAATCCGACCAACATTGGTTTTCAAGCTAATTTTGTTATTAGTCACGAAAACATTTTATTTATGTTTGATGATGTATAAATTGACACCGCGCGAAGCTCATGCTCAACGCTTTGATCTGTTTCACAATTAAAACATGGTACTTGCTCATACTAGTTAGAATGACTATGCAGCTGAGCAAATAATAGCAGAAGTGAATTTTGATAAACCCTAATCTAAGGGTAGATAAACGAGACGCACCGCAAGAGAATAAACCCAAACAAAAGATAAAACTCCAAACTTAATTACATTAATATTCCAAGATATCTTATACAATGATAATAAGCCCTATATTTATAGGGAACTAAAACTTGTAGAAAAAGTAACATAATTAGAGTAAAAAAAGAATTAGATAAATAATAGAAGATTCTAAAATTGACCTCTCTACGGCATAGAGATGTGCTTGTCTCTACGGCATAGAGATGTGTTTGTCTCTACGGCGTAGAGACGTTAAGCCTCAACCAAAATTCTATCATAGAGCTCTATGACGTAGGCATGCAAATCACTCTACGCCATAGAGAAGATTGGCTTCACGTTTCAATCTTTTCCCTTTTATTTGAAAAGAACTCGTCCTCGAGTTCTCATCATCTTCAACCAATGGGGGAACAAACAATGTCTTCAAATCCGATGGGCGTGTACGATTAGGAAGAATAGCAATGTTCTTTCCAAACCAATTAAACGCGAAAAATCTTACCCCCATGTATTGCATAAACATCATGTTGCCACGGTGTTCCTAGCAAAACATGACTAGCACCTAATTCTACGACATCAAGAGACCACATCACGATAAGAACTTCCAATAGCAATGAAAATTTTGCAAACCTCAATCACCTTCAGTTGGTAACTTTAATGCCTTCACAAGCTCTTTGAAAACTAGGTTTCACAACTTCTTCCATCAATAATCAATAAGCAAACGTTGTCTTCAATCACACACTTAGTTTCAAAAATCTTGTTCCTTTGTGAAAAGTATTAAATCTTTGTTGCACTCAAAGTACGTTATACCATAAATTCACAACTTCGCCTTCAACTTGAGCAAATTCATCAATATGTTCCAAGTCATCCCCAAAATTAATCTCTGTGTCACCTTCATGATTTTCCCCAACATGTGCATTAAACTTCCTGTTGGAACACTCATTCGACTTATGACCCGGTAAACTACACCTGAAACTCTTAGGAGGTACATGTTTGCTATACATATTAGAAACCGTCTTCTTAATAATAACCTGTTTTTTCACACTAATTCCGCTAGCCAAAACTAGAGAAGTCAAACTAGAAGATATATTAGTTCCAATAGTTAATTGAGTTTGATTATATTGGTTTACCTGAGTAGAATTCAAATATGAATTCTCTTCCGATGTTTCTCCAACGTTCAAAGTTTGTTTGGACATTGATCTCTCAACCTTGATAGCTAAGTTTGAGCTTAATCAACGGTCCAAATTGATAACAAACTTAACTCCTATTGAATTGATTGATTCAACCCACGAAGATACTGAGCACCAGTTTGTTCTTCGGATCCTTCAAGTTATACCTAGCTTGTAAAATGAAGAATTTACTCATGTACTCCACCACGGTTCTTTTCCCATGAACACAATTATGATATTGTTGACATAAAATTAAACATTAGGAGTAAAAACCTACCTTTGATCATTCTCTTCATCCTAGGCCATGTGTTGATTGGATACTTGTCTTGTCTCCAACGGTTGTCTCGCTCGTTTTCTGACCAAGCTCCAGCTCCTTCACATAACTTATAAGCTACAATCTCGACTTGCTTTTTTTCAGGAACAACCATGATGTCAAAGAACTTATCAATCTTATACAACTAATTCAATATAGCTTCTTTCAAAATTACAAGAAAATTAGGAATCTTAGCCTTAACACAATACATTTGTCGATCTCCATAACCATGTTGACCCTCATTCGCTGAAACACCTCTAAAATTTGGTACAATGGAAGACTAATCAAAGCTTCGGGGTGTTACAGGGATTGGTACATAACACAAGCGTAAGAAAACAGAATAGCATTATCCGTTAATTAATAACATTTCAAGCCAAGTATTTCAAGTTTACATTTATCCCAAAATATGTAAGTAAGCCCAAATAAAACATAAAGTAGGTCCCCAAATAATTTATCAGAGTCTAAATTGATCCATCAACCATGCCGCTTGCCAAGCCTCCAAGTACTAATTATCCAAAAGCATCATCGCAAATTACCTGAGAAAACATGATAAAAAGGTCAGCTAACGCTGGTGAGTTCATAGGTTTTCCTAAATAATAACAGTGGAAAATCAATAATAAGTTTGCTATACTGAAACTAAGCCACATAGTCTACTAATCATACCCCACACATAAGTGTATCAAACCACAATAATAATACCTATAGGTGCACCGTATAGTCCCGCACTAACTGCATCACATACAATAATACTCCTGCACAGATGCAGCACATACAATAATATTCTCGCACAGATGCAGCACATACAGCATATAACCTTAGTCAACTAGCATATCAAACATATTAAAGTGTAAAAATAACATTTGGTCCATTCAAAACGGTTTGCATGTTTTCTCACCTTAAGTTTGCAAATAACAGTATAAGTGTAAAAGTGGAGCTATGAAACTTACCTCAATCAAGCAAAGCACAATACACAAATCAATAGCAAAAAAGTACAACAGAAGCAAACACGTCACGGCACTACAAACTCGGCACAACCTAATAATATAACATTTCGTCTTAAAACGTAACTTACATAACTAATATACACAAAAGCTCCCAATAGTTACCCATTTCTGTTTCCAAAGTACTCTTATTTTAGCCTTTTAACAAAGTTTGGTATCATCATCTGTGCAACGGTGAAAAGACACGACTCAAGTGTACTCACGTCAAACGAGGACTAAACAGCGAGATTGTCGCAATAACCAGATAAAAATCAAAAAGAGATGACAGGGACGACTCAATGTGTACACACATAACAATATACACTCGCCTATATGAATTGATTAGTAGTCGTCGGTATTTTCCAAATCCCTTATTTAATTATCTCATATTATAAAACATAATTTCGACATGACTCGTTCCTAAATATAACATTTCCATATCAAAGATTTTATAATGTTTGTTTCCTTTAGGCAATATATGTTACAATATCTACTGTTTCTTTGGACATTACTTTCCATTGTTTGTCTTTTACGGCTCAAATAAATTAAATTCGTTATGAGCCTAATGTATTGTAGTCGTTTTGTTTTTCAATAGTCAAATATGTCCAAGTCCAATAACGTCTCAATCTAAGTGTTTCAATTTTCCCAAAATATCCGACTACCAATCATTCATCTAGTCAAAAGCACGGTGAAAGTCAAAGGTCTAAACAATAAAGCTAAAAGCGTAATAAGATAACCGGACGAATTATCGGGTCCTTATCGAATTTGTCAACCCGATAAGTCCAATAATTCCTTCGAATCGCTTATAAAGCCGACCTACACATAACAAATGAATGGTAAGTCATAAGGATAGGTTATCTGTTAATAAATTCCTCCAATGCGTTTGCCAGGCCCTTATTGGATTCGTCAACCCAATAAGTCTAATAACTGTTTCGGTCGGGTATATTAATGTCAACAAATCCATAACTCGACAATAACCCATAATCATAGTAATATTTCCATAAGTGGTATTCCTCAATACACGTACACTCGAAACGCTTATTAACTCTCGTGTATTGCCGTTTTTATCTTTTAATTTTCCCCCTTTTTGATTTACCATTTTCGATCTAAATACTAAATAACAAATTTTACTTTGTTAATTAGTCTTTTCTAAATTTTAAGCCATTATTATTATTTCCATTTATTTATCATTTATAATCCCAAACAATATACGTCTTGAGTCATTATTTGTTCCGAGTCACATTCCAAGTTTTTATTATCCTCGGGTCAACAAGTTAACATCACCATTCTAATGTC
>JARVZY010002296.1:0-56577 GCA_030686995.1 Artemisia argyi | reverse complement strand
GAGATGATATGGTTTTACACATCCCAACAAATTTTCCCACCAAAATCTTGGCGCCAGAATTTCCCACCAGATCTGCTCTTATATAAACACACACACACAAACACTCATCTCACTAATATAAACGCACACACACACTCATCTCACTATCTCTCTCTCTCTCTCTCTCTCTCTCTCTCTCTCTCTCTCTCTCTCTCTCTCTCTCTCTCTCTCTCTCTCTCTCTCTCTCTCTCTCTCTCTCTCTCTCTCTCTCTCTCTCTCTAGCAGTTTCCGTTTTCCGGCGACACCAGCAGTTCCGGCCACCACCTTTCATCACCTCAACTTGTAGATCGGGCCACCCCGGTCACGATTCTACCACACACGCGCCAGCACGCCCTATCCACCACTCAAAACCTCACAACGACTCAACCTCACAACCACAAACACACACTGTTATCATGAAGATGGCGGAATTTGAAGCTTTTGCTTGTCCTTGTGGACGAGGAGACGTAATTCTGCGAGAATCGCAAAAACCTTACTCCCGTGGTAAACTATACTATGCGTGTCCTTTATCAAAGGTGAACAATTACATACTTTTTTGTGCATTATATAAATAATTTGGTTAGTTGTTAAAAATAATAGTTTTTACTCTTTAACAGGAGGGACAGCGGAATATGGATGCGATTTTTTTTATGAAAGGAGTAACGACTCGCCAAAATGACCGGTTCTCCTGGAGCTTCAACGCCTCCAACTCATTCTGTAGGACCATCAACATCGAGTCCTGTAAATATAGAGTGCTCAAATTGCATAAAATTGAATCACCAGATAATGGTACTCAATAAAATGCTAGAATTGTATCAGCATCCCAACAACCACACAATTGATTTAGCTGCCTTGTTTCACGAGCTTTATAATGAGATGTTAGGTGATATGGAAAATCTTTGTATGTAGTGGTGTTGTTGTTGTTGTTGTTGTTGTTGTTGTTGTTGTTTAATAAAATGTTGTTGTTGTTGTGAAAACTGATGTAACAAAAGCGTTAGTGTTATGTTATTGTTGCTGTTTAATGTTGGAGTAATACGTATGTTTTAACCATGGAAGGTGTATTCTTCCACCTTCCCTGACCTCCCGAATCACAATATCAACATAAAACCATGATCCTATAATATCACAGTTAACAAACACGAAGGCAAATCGTTTATTTAAAACACGCAAGAGTTCTCAACCACATAGATTTCATACAGACTCAAATGAAACAACTCGACAACCAAACGAAACAACTCGATAACCAAACGAAACAACTCAAACTAAATAACTCGACAACCAAACTAAACAATGCGACAACCAAATGAAACAGATCAAACGATACAACGACCCGTTTTTTTTTTTTTTTTTTTTTTTTTTTTTTTTTTTTTTTTTTATTTTGTGGCTACTTCCCGCTTTGCTGGAGCTCGCACCATCTTTTTTCCTTTCCTTGAGATTTACAAACGTAGCTTCCAGGCCTGTTATTCTATTTTCCAGATTATCAATTCCGGTGATGACGTCAAACGTGCTTTCAGCTTCATCTTCACCTCCAACAGCAGCAGCTTGAGCTTCAGCAGCACGTTGAGCTTCAGCAGCATCTAGCTCTTCCAAATACTCTCTATAGTATGTCTTTTTCCTTAACCATACCAGAATCCGGTCTCTCTGCTACGGTGCACAGTTCGCATAAAAACCATATTCATCAAAAATTTCATAGCCCCAATGATTTATAATTTCATTATACAGGAGCTCGTGTGATAAAACCTTTGGCCACTCCTGTTCCGGCGTTAAACCATCCATTTGTTATGTATGTTTTGTGAGAATCGACAATCGGGTTTTGTGAGAATCAAAAATGTATGTGTAAAATGAGACGGGAATGATTTTGTGAGAATGATTTTGTGAGAATATATAGAGGTAAAAAAAATTTGGGAGATAATCCCGTCAACATGTCGACGGGACAAAACAGGCGGGAAAAATCCCGCCATAATATTGGCCAGTATATTACTATAATTAAGTAACTAAACTCCTCCTGTCAACATGTCGTCGGGAACGTTAAACCAAACATAGTAATTAACGTTAATCATACGTTAATTACACTTTAATTACTGATTTATATTCTCCCGTCGACATGTCGACGGGATAATATTGGCGGGATAATTTCGCGCCCAAGTTTTGGCGATAATAGAGATGTGAAATTTTGACCAATACGTTCCCGTCGACGGGAGCATATTAATCCGAAAAATTCAATGCAGTGGGGCTCGGTCAAGCTTGTTTTTTGTCGTTTTCTGCATGTTTCCGTCGACATTGTGTCGACGGGATCATGCTCGTCGTCTGTTCTCCTATTTCTTGTAGTGTTTCTTACGAAACAAATTAGAGCTTTTCACAATTTTTGTGCGGATGGACTCTCCTCAAACAATCATGAAGATGTTACCAGAGTCCACTAATAATTACACAATTTGATCCAACTATAGATTAATGATCCCGACATAGGAAGAAATCAGTATCGATTCTCAAGACCTTGTGGAGTTTCAGCCAATGATTGCAAGAGAGGAAAGGAGCATATTAATCCGAAAAATTCAATGCAGTGGGGCTCGGTCAAGCTTGTTTTTTGTCGTTTTCTGCATGTTTCCGTCGACATTGTGTCGACGGGATCATGCTCGTCGTCTGTTCTCCTATTTCTTGTAGTGTTTCTTACGAAACAAATTAGAGCTTTTCACAATTTTTGTGCGGATGGACTCTCCTCAAACAATCATGAAGATGTTACCAGAGTCCACTAATAATTACACAATTTGATCCAACTATAGATTAATGATCCCGACATAGGAAGAAATCAGTATCGATTCTCAAGACCTTGTGGAGTTTCAGCCAATGATTGCAAGAGAGGAAAGGAGAGGGTTCAACTTTTCAAGAGTGTCTATAATGGGTTGACCTTTTAGCTAATGCCTCGTGTACCTATAACTTTTGGTTTAATGGTATTTGAGTGGCCGATAATTTAAAAGGTTGTGGTTTAAATCTCGTTGAAGACATTTTGAGATATTATGTGTGAGATATGTGATATAGGTGCGTAAAGATCCCATCCAAAAATGCTAATGCCTCATATGTAAACCTTGCTAACAAGAAAACCTCAAAAATTACTAATTACACACTTGACAAAGTAAGTTAACAACCATTAAGGACATCAATTTATCGGTAGAGAAAGGCACCAACATTCACAAGAAATAGTGAATTTGACCCACTTTCACCTATGAGTTGCTTGAAGGTTATTTAATAGTCTAAATTTCCCCATACGTATGAATGGCCAAACGAGAATTATGTAATGTAGAAATAGATTTTCATGTTACTCAAAGAGAGAAATACATACAAGAAGTGATAGAATTTGGTTCCTCTATTTAGGGTAGAGTCTAGATGCCCAAAAGGCAGCTTGAGAGCATATATATTAGAACGACCAAACCGGCAAATAAATAAGAATATCATACAAATCAATATTATACACACGAATAGCAATATATGTATAAATAGGAACTTAACATGGAACAAACCAAATTCTACGTACATGTACACCTAAAGTTGGTTACAACTTTTAAAATGTATTGACTAGCTAGCTAATTTCTACACAGGAAACATGTATATATGAAGTACTAAAGAAACCAACTTGAGGGCAATCTAAATTGAGGCGTGGTAACTGGTAAGTGCTTTCTATTTCACATGTGCATTTTACTTAATATCTGTCGTTCTTGACTTGTATTCCATCTCTATTTTTTATGAAACTGAACACTCACACAACAAAGTGAAGATATTAAGTGAATATCTAAAACATCTGAATTTGTGGCTTACTGCCATACATGTCCTCATACATACATCGATCACGAGATGTTTATCAGTATTATATGTTATGTATGAGGTGTGTGATTAAAGTTGGCATTTTTGCACTGTTAGCTATGCTTTGCCTTCACCATTTGCTTCCAACATTGTCAGCATTCCTCACAGACAAACCACACAACCATCCTCCATTCACATGTGTGCACTAATCATCACAAGAATACAATTCCCTTCACACAATCACCATGTCCTGCTCTTCAGAACTTTGTCTCTTGCCCTAAGAATCTACCACCATTAGTAAATATATCTCAATTGATGGGACTTCTACTTTTATTATTACTTTAACTCAGCAGTCACCATTGTTGTATCATATCCCCGATTGGTTGCAAACCATCTAAACTTCCATTTACTTACTTAGGCCTACCCATTGGTTCTAATACGTCAAAGATGTGCCAACTGGAAACCCCTAGCTTATAGATGTTGGTGATTTTAGTGTCACCACTTATATTTTGTGTGATTGTGATTTACTTGAGATCAGGGGCTTAGTTAGGTTTAGCTTATAGTCGAGTTAGGAGGTGCGGAGTACACGCTCGTTCTAGCTAGCTTTATGCCTCCAGGACCACGTGCAGGGGTCAAGGGGGTCGCGCCCCCTTGCAGGGATCAAGGGGCATCGCCTCTTGCGGGGTCAAGGGGCAGAGCCCCTTGTTGGGGTCTCGCTCCCAAGTGGTTTTCCCACCAAAAGACACATCTTTTCCCAACATATGTGACTCGTTTTTAACCGACTTTAACTAACTTTCAGCTAAGGTTTTCTATGATATATTGATCTCTTCCATAACATAACAGACATAACAACTATCTATATATTGCTTTGTTCACTCTTGCCTTAGAAACACAGTGTGATTCTTTAAATTAACCAATTGAGGATTTCATGATACCCGAGGCACATAAGGTCGGAATATACTTCAATCTGATAGTGATTTATACACGATTCAGATAATATATCAGGATTATTACCACTCACACACACCTAAATTCTAACAATAGATAGATTTCATATGAGACTCTTAATTGATGGGACTTTTAATGATCGTATTTGATAACTAGTAACAAAGTTAACACATAAAACCTGACCTCATATCATTAATGAATAATGAATGAAGTAGACATGATTTGATTCCAGGTAAGCTGCAAGCCAAGAAAATATTCCTTATGTTAGAGCATAATTTAAATTTTTGTAATATTGCCTTACGTGCTAATTATCGTTTTGCCTCGGGACTATGTATCACAGACAGACAAGAAGTATAACTTTATCCTACATGCTTTGCTACTTGGATAGGAAATCACATTCCCTCTTGTTGATGCAACAACTTTTTATTATTAAGTTATACTATACAAACAGTGGTTTATAGACATTCTTTGGGACTTAGCTAAGAAGAGTCCAGAAATTCAGAAAGATACTGAACAAAAAGAAAACCATGAATTATTTTCTATATTTCTAAATTTTTATGATGATGGTGGGGATCAATAATTTGTTCGAGGAGAGTGATCGATATGATGGTCAATAGGAAGATAAAGCGCAACAAAACAATTGTGAGGCTGGCATGGTTTTAAAATTATCATATTAAAACTATTTGCCCAGCAAATAATGGAAGTTATATCATCAATCATATGGATTTCTTCAAGTGTAGTGTAAATCACTAAATTGTAAATATGAAGCTGCTTATCTTATACTGTATGTCATTGGAATAGATATTGTGTTGTTTATCTTTAAGTTTCCAGGAATTTTGGAATCTGAGAAAAGGTTATCTTTTCTGAATTTGGGTTATTAGTATTATTATTATTATTCACATGTTTCATAAGTCACATGTAACTGTATCCCCTTTGCATGCAAGAGCAGGATATTTGCTAAAACAAAAACAGTTACTGTCAAAGATTATTTTATTAAAAACGACTTAATTATTAACTCTTTAAAATTTTCTTGTGACTTCGTTCGTACTTATTCTGTTCATGAGTTAGACTAGTTTTTTATTTGGAAGCTTTTGGATATATTTTAAATTTATTTATCACATCATTTCATGAATAATTCCAAAAGTAACATTCTCTATAGGCCAACTTTCATGCATAAAATGCCATTTTGGACAAGGGAAATGTTTCTCGTGACATCTTCATAATTATTGGTACAAAAGAAATGGATTCAGAAACCTAGTAAGATGACAACAAATTAACTTATGTACATTTTATAGCTGGAGGCATTGTCCACACTCAGTTATAAGATATATACCAAGCTATTTCCTATAATCGCAACTAACACTTTTCTCACTCGGTGTTTCTGATATGCGCATAATCTTTACTAGACCCCGTGAATATGTCCTCGTCTCAAATCCTGATTCTAAAGGTTAATGTATGTTGGATATATGAGACGTTACACTCACACAAAAATTGCTCACAAAATATCTTTCTGACAAAATATTAAATCACTCAAAAAATTCTTTACTGAAACACTTGATAAAACTTTGTTTTTCTTTTGCTAGCTCACTGGTACAGTACATATTTTGAACTACACATTTGCTCTTGCCTTTATAGGCTCTATGTAGTACTACTGTTACAAAATGAAATGAAAGGCTTGGTCAAAGATCATCTCATCCTCTAGCCGTAAACCACTCTTTCATGTTTACAACATGTATTTGACTAAATAATGTTGAAAACAAATTCCCTTTTTTCTTGCACAAGTAGAACATGTTTTAGTTTTACCCAAACTTTGCTTTTCTCATGCATGCATAGTATGGCTTGTCTCTTTTCTTTTCTTTTTCATTTATTGTGTGGGAAACCAAACTACATTGATTCTCACTGTCTAGCTACATATCCAACTTAACACACACATTAACTGCACATTTTGGAACAATATCAACTAATTGCTGTATCTAAATATCAAGGCAGGCTAAATATGAAAATTCAGAAGAAATAATGAAGCCTGGGGTTATAAAAATGGGATTTTCTTTGATACTTAAGGAAACATGTAATTAGAATAAACAATAATGGTGATTGCTTAGAGTATGCTTATACATATGGCTTTGTTTGTTCTTAGTCTGATTAAAAAAGTCACGTGAGTTACACTTCTGGGAAAGTACATTCACATGTGGCATTCCAAACAAATTGACACAAAGCATAAGGTTATGAAGTAAGACAATTTAATGTGTGAGTGGACATATATGAGATGTAAAGTGTCATTCAGATTGTGGGGGACTTATAAAATTGCACACAGTCTACCAACTTAATGAAGGCCCAGTGCAATCAAGGTAAATTGTAACACAGTCAAGTGTTTCCAAACATGAACCCTCACACATCAAGAATCAAAATTTTACTTTTACAATTAAATGTGGAATGGTCCAAAGAAATTTGTAAGTCGTTTTCATGAAGCCCAGTTTAACCCAAAACTCTGTCATACACTCGAGTACTAGTAAGGAAGATGTCATTTTCATTGGTCCCAGATACATAATTTAGCATCTATAAAAAAAAGATTAACCATATAAAAGGGTATGTTAAATGATTACATTGAGGTTATCCTGATGTGCAGTACATAAAACCTGTATATAATGTGTGAGCTATTAAGGGTGAAAACAAAGATGGCTACCCAAAAAGAAAATCAGACCAAAGTTGGTTACTTTTTTGCACGGTTAATCCTTCAAAGAACACAATTTCTTAACCTATCTAGGGTAAACGTGTGTGTTGTTTCCAGGATGGCCGGAATGCAAGGGAAGTGTACAATGATTTTTGATTCACAACCATAAAAAGGCTTTGTGTGTGTCTGTTAAAGTAAACCATTGAAAAGTTATGCTACAGAATAATAAGGATTAGCAGTAGGGAAAATTCCAAAAATGCCCCGGTCTCAACCTAAAGGCATCACAAATTGCCCTGGGCGACGATTTTACTCATAAATGCCCCTGGGCGACGGGCAACCGGTCAACGCAAACTTTTTTTGACCAAAATACCCCGTATTTTATTTTTTGTACATACGTTTATACATTTTTTTCTCCAAAAATACCCCGTATTTCAGAATTTTTTCCAAAATACCCCGTATCCCAATCATTGTTTGGACATGTGTCGCACAAATGTTCAGTTGCCCATTTTGAAGGTCGCCCAAGGTCTATTTTCGAGTTTTTTTTGTCAATTAATGGGGCAATTTGTGATGTCTTTAGGTTGAGACCGGGGCAAATTTGGAATTTTCCCTTAGCAGTAATCACTAAATTGTATCATAATAAGAAAAGAAAAAAGATTACTAACATATTACAACGTATCAACTGACTGAACAATGCTATATATTCGTGAAAGCTCATAAGCACACGCGTTTCTTCAGGTGTATTTCAGGTTTATACAACCTGCACTAGCCCTCAATGCACAGGCTCTCTTGACAAAGAACTATCAGGTAACTAGTTTTATTACAATATAATCAAAGACAAAGAGGGAGTGGGGTGGGGCATGTAAAGAATACTTAAGCATGTCCTCGTACCTTAGCCACATGAAATAGAGACAGAAAATCCACAGATAAAATTAAACCAACTACATTATACCACAAGGGTCCCCCGCTCGTCCAGCTCCTACTAGGCGGTTGTAGATAAAAACTTGGTCCCATCGCTTACTGGCAGGTTTTGAAGGATTGTCAATATATAAATTATAAAACTGATTAGAAAAAGATTAGTCTCAAATTGTTAATAAAAAATACACGACATGGATATGACATAACACTAGGAACACATAGAAGCTGACCTTTGTATAGAGAGTTTCATAGAACAAACTTTATCTCAAATTATTTACATTATTTGGAATCTTTTTGGTTTTTTCATTGATAACAGCAGTTAGTCCAATCTAGACATGTCATGGACGGACCTTAGTGGAGAATGGAGAAGACCATTGCCCCTCCAAAACTTTGAGATTTTACTTATATTTGCTCACAGGAAGTAGAACTTGGGCCCTCTCATATTAACTAATATAGTATTCGGCCCTCGCAATAAATTTTCTCAAGTTCCGTCTATGTTAATGCATACATATATATATAGATTATTCACCATTCACAACTCCTGGCCTGGATGGATATGCATATAAATTCTTTAAATACAACTGAGATGTAATTGGCAAAGATATCAATTTTATGTTAAACTTTTGAAGCATGGGATACATTCAAACATTGTCAATTTCCTCAGAGCCAATCCTTAAATTTCTGCCAAGTTGCAATTCTTCTTTTAGTCAACTCCAAAATGTTATTCCTCTACACATTGTATATTTTAGGCCCATTAGGTTTCTTGGATGGCAATTTAAAATTATTGCAAAAGTACTCGCATATGGAGTAATGTCTAATGTGATGAGTGAACTTCGATATTGTAGGCAAATCATAGTCATTGGGCTACCCGTTGTACCCACGGTGTCACGTTCAAGGCACAAACAACCACTTACTCATAAATGATAAAGTCAGGTTATGGCAACTGTCACTTCTTGGGCTGAGTAGAAGCCCATTTAATATGGGCCTATACATGAGCAATTGGTTCGATGAGTGTGTACCATTCGGGTGTTGATCGGTTCGGTTATCATGTTGTTCTGTTAGTTCGGTTAAAAAATTTTTGAGTCAACCCGAAAATCGAACCGAACCGAACAGAAAACCAAATTTGAAATCAGTTCGGTTCGGGTTTTAGGTTGACCCGAATAACCTTAATTCCACTATTTATTTTTAAAAATTAATAATTACATAGATATTTAGCAAAAAAAGATTATTTCAAGCATAAAATGTGTTTTTTTATATTAAGATAACACTTTAATAATTCGGTTCGGTTCAGTTCAAACAGCCAAACCCATATCCAACCCGAGAACCGAATTAGTAGTTTGGTTCGGTTCGGTTTTAGCAAATTCGGTTCGGTTATTAGTTTGGTTCGATTGCTTTCAGTTCGGTTCGGTTTATTTGGTCTTTTCGGTTTTTTTGCTCGCCCCTAGTGTACCATAAGATATTAGAGCCATTTGTTTGAATGCTATAGAATATAGACATTAAGGGCTCGTTTGGTTTGTAGATGAGTTGAAATAAACTTAGGATTTGGGATTTGGTATGGTATGATAGAAAAGTATGAGAGAAAAAAATATATAATTTATTAATAAAATAATTTTTTTAAGTTATTGAAAATAATTAAATTAAAAAATATTATTAAATAATAAAAGTTTAAAAGAGAGAAAGACCTTGTTAAAAGTTGGGCTCATAATTTCACCGAATCCAAGCTATTATGCGAGGTTTCAAAAAATGCATTGTTTTGATTGACAAATCCTAAATCCAACTACCAAATTGAACCAAGTGAAATCCAAATCATGACTCTACACCCATTAACCAAGCACGCCCTAAAAGTCATGTAAAGTATTTAGTTAAAAGATTTACATATAAAGTATATATGATTCTAACAATCATATATTCAAACCAAGAGGTGTTTTTTATAAACCATCTTTATAGAGCCCGGATATATTATTATTATTATTATTATCACAAAAATAATAGAATCTCAGTACTCGGATGAGTTCTACTAAATGTGATATAAATATACCTCAACTTTTGTACCAAACAATAATAGTATAGTTAACATCCTCAATCCTGTACACCATTTAATCCAAACAACAATTTTAGTGATTCCGAATAGTATACCGAATAGAACCCGAGTTTATACCCATAAGAGCAACACGTCTTTTTTTTTTTATTATTATTCAAAACATTCCTAGAATCTACTCCCTCCGTCCCAACTTAATAGTTCACGTTTTCTTTTCGTGATATCCCAATTTAATTGTCTATTATTAAAAATAAATAAGGATATTGATCGAATTTACCATATTACCCTTGTTTGAAATTATTATACGAGATATTTTGAAACGAAATCGAATTACAATTACACTGCAATGTGCGAGCAATTTATTTTGTTTGCGTCATTTATGGTAAGAAAAATACTTGGGGTCTTATTATCTGGCTAAATTCATGCCTAAACATATGTGTCATGATCTTAATGATTTATGAAAAAATAGTTCCTCTGACTGCAGCCATTAAGATGATGTCACACAAGCTTAAGCATGAATTTAGACATGTAAGCTTTTCAATTAGGACTCTCAAGGTAAATAAGCCGCCACAACACTTGGTGTATTTTTTTTTTTTTCTTGAATTAAGTGACTTATAAATAAAAGTGGGTCCTTTTCGGTTGTTGTCACTGACTTAGGAGCAGAGCCTTTTCCATTTGGTGATACAAAGCATATAACAGAAATAAGTGACCTCAAAAACAAAAGAAATATTGGTATTTATTTTCGTGAAAAATGACATAATTGGCGATACAAAACCAAACTAATATGAATAAGAATAGTGTAAAAACGTGAGTAATTTTAAAAAGCAAATCAATAATTGTATGAAATATAGTCCCATCATCTTTATAAAAGCTCTTTTTGGAAACTTAGGTGCCGTTTAGCTGTAGAAATTTTTTTTCTCATTTTCCATTTCTAAATTTTTTAAGAAGTGAATGATTTTTTCTTCTCTAGAAAAGAGTTGAGAATTTTGAAATCCCGTTTAGTTGGAGTTATATTTTCTTTTTTAAAAATGATAAGAAGATTACCTGAAATTACGACGGTGCGGCGACGGTGGGCGGTCGAGGATGACACGAGAGATTAAGGTAGAATGGTGTATGTGTTATTTTTGGTGTTGAGAAGAAAAAAAGAGAAATAAAAAAGTGAGAATGATAGAATGGGTTTTTAATTTTTTAGTTAAAATTTAGAAAATAAAATTTTCATTTTTTTGGAAATTGTTTGAAAAAAAGTGTGAATAAACGGATTTTCAATTTTTTTCATATTCACATGAATTTTTTTTTTTTTTAAATGAAATATTTTTCAATAACTAAACACACTCTTATTATTCTAAAATAATCCATAATTTTAGTTTGTCAAAATATATATATATATATATATATATATATATATATATATATATATATATATATATATATATATATATATATATATATATATATATATATATATATATAGGGTAGGGATCCAGTAAGAAGTAAATTAAAATAAGAAGTGGTAAGAAGTGACCAAAACCACGCATTTGAGATGCAACGACTTGCATTAGATGCATTTCTATTCATATAGATGCAACATCTTGAGTTTCGAAAGTTAATTTGATGTATAGATGGTGCAAATTGATTTTCATGATTTTAGCACGTGTAGAGGAACAAAAAAATAAGAGAAATCATGAAATGCATCTAATATACGTATATGCGTCTGATTAAAAGCTAGAAAACACTCTATGGTGCGTTATAATGTATCTAAGATTATAGGGATGCATCTAATTTAGGTCGGTGCATCTCGGATTTGTAGTTATAGTTCTTCTTATTCCTTCTTATTTTAAGTAATCTTCTTATTTAATCCTAACTCTCTCTCTCTCTCTCTCTCTCTCTCTATATATATATATATATATATATATATATATATATATATATATATATATATATATTTGAGTCAATTACTTAAATGAACTCTTTTCTATACCATCTTATCAAAATGGTCCGCGCGTATTTCATTTAGAAAAATTGTCTATGAAATTGCGCCACCATACAATGGAAGACATGTGTTGATCAACAAATATGATTTTGACATGTGTTACAACCGCGCACAAAAAAACAAAACAAAACACAAACTCCAAATCCCAAGCGCACAGCGCACAACCAATAAATCCAAAATAAAAATAAACTTAAAACCACAAAATCCAATTGCCAAGCGCACAGCGCACAACTCATAAATTTTATTTTGTGCGCATGATTTTATAAAAATAAAAATAAACTACTAGAAAATCTCGAAACCACAAAAATCCAAATTCTAAGCGCACAGCGCACAACTCACACATTATTTTTTTTGCGCCTAATTAATAAAAAACAGAAAATAATTTTTTTATTTTTTTTTGTAAATTACAAAAAAAAAAAAAAAAAAAAAAAAAAAAAAAAAAAAAAAAAAACATGTTGAGTTTTCATAGCTTGGGATAATCCATGTCTCCATTGAAGTCATGCATGTGTACTTGCTGAGCTTTAGGCCTGATGCTTTTGACACAAATACTGCAAGTATCGATATGCCAGCTGAGGTCCCTGCCACTGAAATTTGCAGGAAGCATTTAAAAAGCCATAAAATCCAAATTTCATGCGCACAAGCGCAACTCACCCATTTAAATTTTGTGCGCCTAATTTTATAAAAAGAAAATAAATTTTATTAAAAAAAAATTACAAACCCACAAAATTCAAATTCCATGCGCACAAGCGCAACTCACCCATTTAAATTTTTGTGCGCCTAATTTTATAAAAAGAAAATAAATTTTATTAAAAAATTACAAAGCCACAAAATCCAAATTCCATGAGCACAAGCGCAACTCACCCATTTAAATTTTTGTGCGCTTAATTTTGTAAAAAGAAAATAAATTTTATTAAAAAAATTACAAAAACACAAAATCCAAATTCATGCGCACAAGCGCAACTCACCCATTTAAATTTTTGTGCGCCTAATTTTATAAAAAGAAAATAAATTTTATTAAAAAAATTACAAAAACACAAAATCCTGCGCACAAGCGCACAACTCATAAAATCATATATTGTGTGCCTAATTTTATAAAAAGATTACAAAATCACAAGTGTTCAAGCGCACAAGCGCACGTTCATTTGTTTGTGCGCACTAATTAATAAAAAAAATTACAATGAGATTTTTCGTTTTTGTTCGTTCAGCCTATAAATACCCTGAAATTGTTTTCCAAGATATACAGATTCATTCAAAACTCATAACATAAACATTCAAAACTCATAACATAACATGGTTCTTCGTGAATGGAGATATGAAGGCCAACACGACTTCACTGATGCCATATATGGTGAAGATGGTGACGAAGATGAAGTACTCTTCTCTATTAGACTATATCATTATGGAACTTTCTCAAACAAATTTGGTTCTGTCACCTTTGACGAGGGTGTTTACGCTTATATCGACTTTCTGAATATCAACACGTTTTGCATGGATGAATTGCATCAACTTGTCAACGAATTAGGTTATGATGAAAAAACACCTAAATTTTTTTATTTGCAAAAACCGAATACCAGCTTGGACGATGATCTGCTACCTTTGGTCACCGACACCGATATACGGTGTGACATGTTCCCATGTCTAACACTTGAAGAGAAATAAATAAACATTTATGTTACAAGATTTGAATTCATTCCTACAGAGATCAAGACAAAGAGAAAGCCAAACAAGAGGGTAAAATTTGCCAACGAAAACCAAGGTTCATGCTCTAGTAACATGTAGTTCTTATTTAGTTGTAACATCATTTTCATTAAAATAAGAATATTCATCAATCACTTGTAAAAGGTTGCCCCCAATTGTATCTCGATCTTTGTGAAGATGCAGGTGCATGACATTTCTCTCTAACATGTCTAGTTGTTGTGCATCGAGTACAATATGTTTCTCTACGAATCTCTCATTTAGAAGGGATACGATCTTTATTTTTAGGTCTTCCTGTTGGACGCTTACTTGTACAAGGAGGTAAAATTGGTTTGACATTAGCTTCAGTGTCCCATGCTTCAATATCACCCACATGATAAATTGATTCTTCATATGTTGCTCTATATGTTGATTTCTTGAACCATTTTTGTGCCCAAATACCCAAATCACTAATATTTATGAATCTTGAAACAGCTATTACGTGATTGCAAGGCAATCCTGAAAGCTGCCATTTTCGGCAAGTGCGCATATGTTCATTTAGATTAACAACATAGCTTGTATGTCTATCATCTACTTGGTAGGTGTGAGCATTGATGTCGAAGACATTTAAAGCATGACTTTTCAGGATCCTATTGGCTACTTTAGTTTCCGCCCAAGGTGTAAGCTCATTTTTACCAAAATCTACATATTAAAAAAAAGTGTTTACATAAATATTTTTTATAATAACACATTTTTTAATAATAGTAAAAGATATACCTCCTGTCTCTTTCCTTTCGAAATACCACCTTTGTAGAAGATCTCTATAAAATTCCATGAACATTGTTACTGGAAGTTTACGAGCTTTTCGAGATAATAAATTAACAGACTCTGCACTATTAGATGTTAGATAATTATAACGATCATCAACACAATGAGCCCTGGACCATTTTGAATATTGTGCAGCTGTAAGTTTCTTAAATGCATTAGGTTTAGCAACCCTTATCATTTCTAAAAAACAATCGAACTCAGGGATAGTGTACGCCTTGCACATCTTCCAATATATAGGTTTCATGATTTCAACCTTTATGCCCGCGTTCATCATCAAATGACAACAACAATAACCATGAAAATCTTTTGGGCAAACCTTTTTAACAGCTTTGATGATGCCTGGGTGTCGATCTGATATGATCGTCAATTTCCGGTCTTCCCCGATGCAAAGCTTCAACTGTTCGAGGAACCATGTCCACCCAGGGCCGTCCTCACCTTGGCATATACCGTAAGTGATAGGTAATATCTGGTTGTTCCCATCCATACCTACAGCTAGAAGATTGACTCCATGGTAGATGTCACTCTTTAGGTGAGCACCATCGATTATGATCAATGGTCTTAAATGATTCCTAAAACTACGAATCTGCGACAACATGAAAAACACGGTATTGGTTAGAATAAAAATCATAAATTAATTTTATGATAATCACATTGGGTAGTCACTTACCGCAACACCAATGGAAATAAAGAGCATTTCAAATCTTCCTTGGTTGTCAACTTTTATTTTTGTCACAGTACCAGGGTTTACCTTTCCCAAATTGTAACAATAATAAGGCAACTTCTTAAAATATTCAACAGAGCAACCCCTAAGCATCTCGAACCCCTTATGCAGTCCACGATATGCTTGATGGTAAGAAATATTAACTCCAAAACGTACAGCCATATCTTTTATTATATCTTTGGGTTTATATTCCCGATTTTATCTGCTAGTTGCTCTTTAATCAGATAACCTATTAAAGCTTTGTTTGCATTTCGGTGATGCTTACTGGTTATGGTTTTTGAAAAAGTGTGAATGTCTTCAAATTTTTTTACAACAAAACCCGTAGTCCCCTAAATCCCTGATAACTTCCACAATGTATTTTCCATGAACATTTTTCCACAAAACAACAAACATTTAATGTTTGAGGGTTTGTTTTTTTAACCTTGTATCCATAACCATCTAAAAAACATTTTTCACTGATTTTCAATATGCATTCATCTTTTGACTTATACCAACGCCCTAAAAAAACAAGTTGTGATGAATCATTGTTTATTGGGTTTTTGGGTTTGGATTCAAAAACTGGTGTTGCCAAAAATCTCTTGGCATGTGCTTCAAAGTATCTTTTTGGCATTCATTAACAGAAGTGTTTCCGTTATCACGTTCAACATCAACATCACCAACATCCTCTTCATCTTCTTCATCATCACCATCAATGTCTGGATTGTATCCAATTTCAGCTTCCTCTTCTTCATCATCACCATCGATGTCTGGATTGTATCCAATTTCAGCTTCCACGTCTTCATCATCTTCTCTATCCGCTTCTTCTCTAATGACACCTTGAGATCTAATGTAGCTATCATGGTTCGGAGTGACAAAGTGTTGTATGAAGCTACTACCAACATTTTGAGTCTCGTAATTATAAGGAATTATTGAAGTCAGCATTTAGATACTGCTGATGGAAACTGCTGACAGGTTCCTGTGGATACTTATAGTTGTTTCTGTTGAAGACTGGTTCCTGCTGATGATAGATGTTCTGCGGAATATATCCCATATTTTGAAAATCAACAGTACTGTAAGGAATTATTGAAGTCAGTATTTAGATACTACTGATGGAAACTACTGACAGGTTCCTGTGGATACTTATAGTTGTTTCTGCTGAAGACTGGTTCCTGCTGATGATAGTTGTTTCTGCTGAAGACTGGTTCCTGTGGATAATTATAGTTGTTTCTGCTGACTTGAGACCATGAAAGAGGTAAAGCCCTTAGAAACTTGGAATTGACCTCCTCATTATCAGGCCTGGCTTGAAGCTAATTCAACTGACTCAGAATCTTCTGGAACCTATCATAACCCTTGTGAATGCCCTCTGATGCGTAGGGATTGCACCAGGCTTTACCTCTCGAGGGATCTCGAGAAGCTTACAACCCCCACTAGGCTGTGTACCTGATCGTTGTAGTATAGTATAGTGACAAGTACCGGGGGATTGATCGTTCAGCTTGGGAATAGTGTCGCTAGGATTAGAAAACCTAAAGACTAGGTCTAGAGATGAGGGATGATTCTTTTTGTATTTTTTAGTTTTTATAAAAAGCAAGTAAAAATCTCGATTTTTAGAGGAGTGGGCGGAATTAGTTGCTAGTCAACTAACCCAATAACTAAGATGCAATCAAAATAAAATACTAGAAATGAAAATAAACTAAATTAACTAGAGGTGTGAACAATATATGGGAGAATTGTGTTTACTTAGGTTTCACTACTCCCTAGATATCTTTTACAGGTTAATTACTTGTTACAGTTGTGTGGATGACGGATTGTATTCCTTAATACCATTCATGGGGTGGCGTACTTACTTCCCCAATCCTATAAGCTCCTACTTCACTCCTATGTCGAGCCGGCTAAGAAGCTCCTAACATGGGATCACTAGAATTCGCTCATGCATTAAATACAATCATAAAAACCTAGTACACATCGGTTCATGTTTCTTAAGACGTTCAAGCAAGTTACACAATCGAGATCTGCCAGTTTTCTTAAGCCTAACATTGAAATCATTCATCCAATACAACTATAAACAAGCAATCAACCTATAATCAACATCTAAGTTTCATTACATCTAAGCAAACACATGAAAGATCTAGCCTAGCGTGTTGAAATCAAGACAAGCATAAGATATATTCAAACAACACATAGACATATTGAATGAATTGAAAGAGGACTTATCTTAATTGAACATGAAAGGTTTTAAGGGGTGAAAACCCTTGAAAATACTGTTACAAATGACCTAGGGTTTATTAGGTTCGACCCTAGTATTCTCCACACAAGTTCCTCCTTCAATGAATGAAAAATAGAAAAGTATATATAGATTTTGTGAGGTGACGGCGTCAAGAGTAAATGTCTAACGCCGTCATCTCGCCGCCAAATAAATTCTCGGACTGCCTAGATCTGGGTTTGACGCCGTCACGTGTATTCCTTTTGCAGGCCGTCACCAAAATTTACTTTTGACTCCCTTCTCTTGACGCCTTCAGGTTTTCTCTGGGCCGTCGTGGATTTTACTCCTGACGCCGTCACAATTTCCCTCTTGACGCCTCAGGTACTGTTCTCAGCATGGAAAATTAAGTCTTTGCCGTTTTCTTCACTTTTATGCTCCAAAAACGTCCAAAATGCTTCCTTTTCCAGAATTCACTCCCAACGTACCTAAAATCACAAAAGGAACGATTTAGGGCAATATTTGATCAAATAAATTCAATTCCGGGCTTAAATGACCCCCTAAAAACGGTTCATTTTTCACCTCATCATATACCCTTACACTTGAGATTTGCTTGTCCTCAAGCAAATGCGCTTTTATTCTAATCAAAATACAAGTTAGGGGTCATTTAACACTAATATAAAAGTAATTACAACAAATAATCGTTCCACTAAAGACCAAAGACAAGCACGGAGGTCATACACTAGCACCTCACAAATAGTGTTTAGATACTCACATCTCTCGGGTGTAATAAAGTAATATCACAATATGGAAATGGAAAACATCTTTCACTACCTGTCATAGCAAAATAGATTACCATAGGCTTGGGAAAGGATCAAACCTCCACCGCAAGGCGTAAGCACCTAGGATAATGTAGCCTCTCGTAATTTTCCCAACGGTTAGTAAATACTTACAGGTTATTACGTTATTTAAATACCCACTTTTACGTATGAAAAAAATTTTTTTTAGACTTGATATATAAATCACAACGGTAAGATTTTGATCTATCTGTTGCTTAGAAACGTTGCTTGTACACAAACCTAGATAGTCTAAATTATCGCGAATATATATTTTAAACGTTTATATTTTTATAATATACGTTTCGTATATTTAAGGTACAATATTTATATATTCCCGGAGCCTACGAAAATTCCCGAGATCACTCATTAATATTATTTGATCGTAACCCGACTCTCAAAACACACCAGGTGGGCCCCATTGACTCATTGGGCCTTAAACCCAACTAACAAACCAAACGGACCCTTTTATATATTTTGTTTTTCTTTTCTGCTGGGCCAGACGAAAACACAAGCCCAAAGGGCTCAAAGCCCAAACACACCCTTATAAATTTTTTTTCTTTTCTTTCTTTGTTTGTGCCAGTCGCGATCGAGCCAAGGAACACCCCTAGTTACTTCATTTTTCGACACACAACCCATGTATATTATTACATAACTTGTTTCATCACCTAGCTAACTTTCATGAATGATAAATCTCGTTCAAATCCACCTTCATTTGTCACTTCAAAACTGTCTCAAGTAAACTCCCAAAACCGTATGACACATAAAACCAAAACATGTCACAAACTCTTCACAAACCTCCCATGATCCCCAATGACAACAATACTATCTATGTTCATGTCAGGAATGTATAGTAGATTGTATGACACATTCTCCTTGTTGGCCAAGTCTCGATTGGGCATAGTTTGAGGTGCCACCCCATGCAAACGAGCCAACACACATTCTTGTGAACTTTGTACCTATCTACACTTCATAATCTCACTATATAAAAGTTCCCATACATCTCAGTTCAACGCACACACTCAAAACATACCATAATATAAATTACGTGAAGTTATATCATCAAGTTGGGACAAAAAGTTTGGAACGAGTACGAGGCATAGAAGTGATCCAAGGAGGAACCAAATAGCTCGTTGTGAACCTTGCTAGGAGTGAACCATTGTACCAATGATCCTTTGATCCAACTCGAACCATACGTACCATTATCCCCACCTTTTGAGGTGAAGTAAGCCAACTCGAAACCTATTTAATCCTTTATATTTTTCATTTCATTATATTTTGCACGTTTACTTTGATAATTTATTTTGTTATATACAAACGTAACATATATATGTTTTTCCTTCTTTTCATTTTTGGCCACGATAAAAATCGAGTATGATAATGATTTTGAGTTAATAATATACGTAAATTATATCACACGTTCCATGTATACCTTGACCCATTCGAATAAGCACAAAAACACTTAGAATATTTCTAAGTGTTGGAAAACAGTTTCAATATTGATTTTCGTACAAACACTTTGCCTCGTTATTTCTTAATATACGAACGTAACATATTATTATTTTTGGAGACACTAATTATTTGGAACGTTGTCAAACGAGATGTAAAGAGTTTCGAGTCTAAAAATAACGGATACTCAAAGTATTCGACCCCTTTTGAGACCCATTGAACTTTTCGAATAAAGTCTCAACACTTAGAATATTTCTAAGTGTTGAGCAGTTTTTCATAATGAGTTTCATACATGAACTTGGCCTCATTAATTCGAAATGTAAACACACGACCCACACTTTTTATAACTCGATCTCATTATCACCTTGGTAAACAATTGGGAAACACTTTTTATTCAAACCTATAAGCTAATATAAGCTGTTTTCTAAAGCCAAAGCAAATCGACCTATAAGCTGTTTTTCAGAAACATTAAATAACGTTTTGGGCTTGTTAGCCCGTTAAGCTAATTTTGAGCTTATGTGGTAAGCTGGTCACACAAGCTTGTTTGCAACATTTTTGTACTATAATAATGAGTCCAAGGTCAAGCCCAAAGGTCTCGTAAGCCCAATGGATCTCAAATTATTAACGGGCCTTGTAATAGACTCGTTAAGGCCCAATTTAGAAAATAAGTGAAAAATAAGCTAATAAGCTGTTGTAATAAACTTATTTGAATGTCCTGAGCTTATTTAAGAAGTCAAAATGTTGAACTTTTAATTTGGTGAAATTTGGACTAACTTTGCAAAATTTCTTAAACCGAGGGACTAAAATTGTCAAAATGGTAAACTATGGGTAGAAACTGTCAAAACAGAAAACTTTGAGTTCTAAACTGTTAAAAATGATATTTGGAGTTGAAAAATGTAAATATTGATGCTTTTGGACCTAAAATGTAAATTATATATATTTTGGACTAACGGTGTAAAATATATATCGTTAGGGTTAAAAATGTAAATTTTGGAAACTTAAAGGAATTTTCAGTAAATATTATTTTATAAAAATAATATTAACCTTTTACATATATAAACATATATAAGACTTATATAAACATAAACTTATATATATATATACGATATATATTCGTAATTATAATTAAACGATATAACGATACATTATTTATTTCTTGTAAAACGATACGTTTATTTTATTTCCGTTATAAAAACTAACTTTATATCAATCATCAATCATTTTTACTTACAAGTTATATGAACTTTAAACATTTAAACGAACACGAGTTTTAATAACAAACTGAATGACTAATATTCGCGATAAAACCAGATTTAGACTATCAACTGAAACTTGCATTATCTTTTAGGTTGTGTTGTGTGAAGCCGTTTCCTTGCTTTGTTGAGACTATGATACCACTGTACTACTAAGGTGATTTCATAGCCCACTCTTTAACTATTTTCCCGTGGGGGGGGGGGGGGGGAGGATACATGCTTAAAACTCGAACACAAGTCTTTTTACCGGGTATTGAAATACCGTCAGGCCAATGTTATTTGCTTAAGTTACTATTGTCAGAAGTCCCTCGATCCTGAACCTTAATCACTTGAAGGGTGAACATAAATAATTGTGGATAGTACTATTAGTGATTGACAATCCTCGTTTGGTTGTTGGAGAAAACACCAGGCACACCTTATTGTTCTTATAAATAGGTTATTGACAAATACCTATCTTTGGGGGCCTATTACTTACCATCATAATTCACAATTATGATTGGCTGTTAATCGTTGTGTATCATGAGCTTAAGGCAATAGCAGGAACATTGATTTTTTAACATATTGATTGTATGTGATTACAATACATTCTTAACTTGTGATTCAAACTCTTAAACTCAAACCTATGAATATCACTCAACTTTATGTTGACTTTAGCATGTTTATCTCAGGTAACTAAACAAGACGGATCTGGATGGCACGGAGTGGGCAAAAGCATGACAAGAACCATAATAAACTACTTATTTTCCTTCAGAATAAAACACGTTCTTAACTTAATAATGTCTTGTATCCCAGATATTTGGTATTTTGAAATAAATTAAACTTTAATACTTCACTTTGTGTTGTTTACTATAATTGTGACAAAGATCCTTGAAGTAATACCCCGAAAGTCTTCCGCTGACATGTTAAGTCTTCCGCTGTTATTAACGACTTTTGGGGGTGTTACAGATTGGTATTCAGAGCCACGGTTATAGAGAACCAGATGTTTTTAAACATTGGACTATAACTACACTTTAACTGGACCATTTTTTTTTACAAAATACCACTTCATGCCCTCCGTGCCTACATTCCAACATCTGGTAGAAAAGTTACTTCTCATTATTTCTTACTTATATAACTTGATATATGCTTACATGTTATGATTATGCTAATAACTATGTTTACTAATCGGGATTATTACAGTACCATGCCTTCCAAACCCAACTTCATTGTTTTGTTATCGGATTCGGAAACTGAGAGCTCTACACCTATTGTACCAACTCTTGCTCCAATGACTGTGTCACCTACAACAGACAAGAATAAGGAAAGTCAGCAATCCTTTACTTCACCTCAAGCATCATCTGGTCCAATCAGACGCAGTAAGCAAACTTCTCCATTCCAGCCTTATGAACCAGCCACTGCTGGAAAAGCTCTTTCATATGCTGAGGAAAAAGACATCTGGGATGATACTAAATGGAAAAAGGAAATTGCTCCAACTGCAGAACCAGTGATACTACCTAGTATATTTTATCAGCAGACTACTACTGTACCAGTAACAATCAACAGTCCACCACCTGTGAAAACTCCCAGTGCTCCTCTGCCTTATCAACCAAGGAATTACCAGATTTGTCCTACCTCCTCAGATCCTTACTATTATGCAAGAACCAACCATAAGGCTCGTAAGCGGGTCAATGCTCGCAAATGGTCATTTCTACTACCAATCCTTAAGTATTGGAGATCTTAAGAAGGTACTCCCACCAACAGAGAACTTGGTGAAAGATCATCATTTGCTGCATCCAAGATCCTTCCAGTCACTGGAGAACCCATTCACCATACCATACCACTCTTGGCAGCTAGGTTAGTAAGACATGAAGACAGGTTAGACGCCATAGCCACCTTGGTAAACAACATCCCTAATGAACTGATAGAAGTCATGTCAGCTGAGATAGAACAACTTGTGATGGGACACCTAGAGATGGGAACCATGATGGAACAACTAAGTACCCAATTCGGTGAAGCTATGGAATTCATCGGATTACTTTGCTCTGCTAACACCGTAAACAAGGACATCATGTGTGACATCGATCAAGCTCTCGACACCACAAGAGCCCAAGTCATGTCCCTGCGACGTGCACAACAAGAAACACAAGCTAGGGAGAGAGACCGAGACCAAATCATAGAAACCATGGCCGCCAAAATTCAGGAACTAGAACGTCGTCTTGATGATAACCAAGGAAAACCCTAGAATGCCATAGATTGTCGACGTAGCCTCACCCACATCACAGTAATAACTTGTATTTGAATGTCCTAGAAATATGTCAACAAGAATAAATAAGTGATGTAAACTCAAAACGACAATCTAATCAATGATGTTATGTTTGCTTTATTTTCATAAGTGTTATGATATCGTATATTGCATCGTGATATATGTGACACTATTATAACTTTGAACCTATTGATGTTACTAAATAGTCTAACACAAGATGCTTATTATGAAAATTCTGAAAATATACTCTCATTTTTAGGAATATGGCACCTAAGAGAACCGCAACCACTACCTCAGCAGCAACCATGACCCCGGAAGAAATCCAACAAGCAATCACCAATGGAATCAATGCAGCCTTAGCCGAACAAGCAAATGCTAACGCACAACCGGCAAGAAATGTTGCTCCCGCACCTCGCCAATGTACCTATAAAGACTTTATGGCTTGTCAGCCGACTTACTTCATGGGTACTGAAGGGATAACTAAACTCGCCCATTGGTTCGAGAGATGCGAAACGGTATTCCAAAGGAGTGGATGCTCAGAAAACAACAGGGTCACATTTGCCACAGGAACCTTAATGGATGACGCTTTGTCATGGTGGACCGCTACAACTCAAACTTTAGGTACAGAAGTAGCGTACCGACTCTCTTGGACGGAATTCAAAGCCAAGATCCTAAAGAAGTACTGTCCTCGATCCGAAATAAGGAAACTGGAAGATGAATTCCATGTCCTTGCAGTCAAAGGAATCGATCTTAGGGCTTACAACAGGAGATTCCACGAGCTAATGGCATTATGTCCTTCTATCGTACCAGATTTAGAGAAAACTCTGGAGAAGTATATTGAAGGTCTTCCCCGGAATATTGAAGGAAACGTCACAGCATCCAACCCACCATCACTAGAAGTCGCAATGGAGTTAGCACAAAAACTCCTAGACCGCGAAGTCAAGTGCAACGAACTCAAAAGAAAGCTCGATGACAAGAGAACCACCCACCATCAGAACCACAATCACTACCACAACGACCATCGCAACAACAACCATCACCACCACAACAACAACAACAACAGGATCAACCAACAACAACACCAGAACAAGAACCCACATCGTCAACAGCAGAACCAACGACAAGAACCTCCTAAGGTATTTACGGCAACCAATGGCAATGGATACCAAGGTATTAAGCCGCAGTGCAACCGATGCAAGCTCCATCACAATGGTGCTTGTACAGTAAAATGCCATAAATGCCAAAGGATAGGTCATACCACAAAAGATTGTAGGGCCCCTGCTACCGGCAGCAACCTACAACCAATAGCACCAACATGTTACTCATGCGGAGAAACAGGACACTTCAAGAACCGCTGTCCAAAAGGAAATGGTCAGAACTCTGCACGAGCGAGAGCATACGTGATGGGAAATGGAAATGAACCACAAAACCCCGATGTTGTCACGGGTACGTTCTTATTAAATCATCATAATGCTAGAGTATTATTTGATTCTGGAGCAGATAAGAGCTTCGTGTCAGATACGTTTGCCCCTTTCATTAACTCTAACCCTTCTAAGCTAAACACCACATACGAGATAGAAATGGCCGATGGGAACTTGATTAGCACCAACTCTGTTTTAAAAGATTGTACCTTAACCCTCGTAGGAAAATCTTTTCCTATTGACCTGATGCCTGTCCAACTCGGTAGTTTTGATGCTATCATCGGAATGGATTGGTTATCCAAACATCATGCTAAGATTCATTGTGACGAGAAAGCCATACACATTCCTTTTAAGAACGAAACCCTCGTTATCCATGGTGACAAGAATAAAAACCGATACGGAATCATCTCATGCCTCAGAATGATAAAATACATGAACAAAGGATGTCATGTATTCATGGTTCAGGTGACGGAAAGTAAGTTAACCAAGAAACAACTTAAAGACGTACCTATCGTTAAGGAATTCCCCGAAGTATTTCCTGAAGATCTACCCGGTCTTCCACCGACACGTCAAGTAGAATTCCAAATTGAACTAGTGCCTGGAGCGGCACCAGTAGCAAAAGCACCTTACAGGTTGGCACCTTCCGAAATGGAGGAACTATCGGAACAACTAAAGGAATTATCCGATAAAGGTTTCATTAGACCAAGTTCATCACCTTGGGGAGCCCCAGTTCTATTTGTTAAAAAGAAAGACGGATCATTCCGAATGTGCATAGATTACCGAGAGTTAAACAAACTCACTATAAAGAACCGATATCCTTTACCTAGAATAGACGATTTGTTTGATCAATTACAAGGATCGAGTGTATACTCGAGGATTGATCTAAGGTCGGGATACCATCAATTGAGAGTTCGGGAAGAAGATATTCCCAAGACAGCCTTCAGAACCCGTTATGGACACTATGAATTTCAGGTAATGCCATTTGGTCTAACAAACGCACCCGCTGTGTTTATGGACCTAATGAACCGAGTATGCAAGCCATATTTGGACAAATTCGTGTTAGTATTCATAGACGACATACTGATCTACTCTCGTAACAAAGAGGAACATGCCAATCATTTGAGAACTATCCTAGAGTTACTTAGGAAGGAAAAGTTGTACGCAAAATTCTCAAAATGTGACTTTTGGATTCCCACTGTGCAATTTTTGGGACACGTAATCAATAGTCAAGGTATCCACGTGGATCCTGCAAAAATAGAGGCAGTTAAAGAGTGGTCATCACCTACAACTCCCACAGAAGTACGTCAATTTTTAGGTCTTGCAGGTTACTACCGGAGATTTATTGAAGGTTTCTCTAAAATCTCAAAACCATTGACCAAGTTGACCCAAAAGAACGAAAAGTACGTCTGGGGACAAGAAGCAGAATCAGCCTTCCAACTGTTAAAACAAAAGCTTTGTGAAGCTCCAATACTAGCATTACCCGAAGGAAGCAAAGATTTCGTGCTATATTGTGACGCTTCGTACCATGGTTTAGGTGCAGTTTTGATACAACGGGATAAGGTAATAGCTTATGCCACACGTCAACTGAAGAAACATGAGGAAAATTACACAACCCATGATCTAGAACTAGGAGCAATAGTATTCGCTCTCAAGTTATGGAGACACTATCTATACGGCACTAAGTGTATCGTGTTTACAGATCACAAAAGTCTCCAACACATCCTAGATCAAAAGGATTTAAACATGAGACAACGCCGTTGGTTAGAATTGCTTAGTGATTATGATTGTGAAATCCGTTATCACCCAGGAAAGGCTAATGTAGTAGCAGATGCATTAAGCCGGAAAGAAAGACTAAAACCTCTCAGGGTTAGATCGTTAGGCATGACTATTTGTTCACCCCTCCCAACACAAATCATTATCGCCCAGAGCGAAGCTCTCAAGAAAGAAAATCGACCAATTGAAAAGATTTTTGGTATGCCGGAAAACGAAAACGGATTTGTGAAAAGATCAAATGGAATGCTTTGTTTCAAGGAAAGAAGCTGGATTCCTCTCTTCGGAGGTATTCGTGACCTCATCATGCATGAGTCTCACAAGTCAAAATACTCCATTCACCCGGGTTCCGACAAGATGTACCAAGATCTTAAGAAACTATATTGGTGGCCGAACATGAAAGCCGACATCGCTGAGTACGTCAGTAAATGTCTAACATGTTCAAGAGTAAAAGTAGAATACCAGAAACCCTCCGGATTACTCACCCAACCCGAACTCCCCATGTGGAAATGGGAACGTATTACAATGGACTTCATCACCAAACTTCCCAAAACCTCTACTAGCTACGATACGATATGGGTTATCGTTGATCGTCTCACCAAGTCAGCTCATTTCCTACCAATCAAAGAAACTGATGAAATGAACACACTTGCTCAGATATATCTGAAAGAAATTGTGTCACGACATGGAGTGCCAATTTCTATTATATCAGATCGTGACAGTCGTTTCACGTCTCATTTTTGGAAATCATTACAAAAAGCTTTAGGAACAAAGCTGGATATGAGCACAGCTTACCACCCACAAACCGATGGTCAAAGTGAGAGAACTATACAAACCTTAGAAGATATGCTACGCGCTTGTGTCATAGACTTCGAAAAAGGTTGGGACAAACACTTATTGTTGGCAGAATTCTCATACAACAACAGTTATCATACCAGTATCAAGGCAGCACCATTCGAAGCACTTTACGGCAGAAAGTGTAGATCACCCGTTTGCTGGGCAGAAGTCGGAGAAGTACAACTCACGGGACCGGATCTAGTTCATGAGACAACTGAGAAAATCATCAAAATCAAACAACGTTTACAAACCGCTAGAGACCGACAGAAAAGTTACGCCGATCTAAAAAGAAAACCCATGGACTTTCAGATCGGAGATAAAGTTATGTTAAAAGTATCACCATGGAAAGGAATGATACGATTCGGAAAGAGAGGAAAGTTAAACCCAAGATACATCGGTCCATTCAAAATCCTAGAAAGAATTGGACCATGGCATATAAACTTGAACTACCCGAGGAACTTAGCAGAATTCACAACTCTTTTCATGTGTCAAACCTCAAGAAGTGTTTATCCGATGAATCTTTGGTCATTCCATTGAAAGAATTACAACTTGATGACAAACTCGTTTTTACCGAGGAACCTGTAGAAATCATGGATAGAGAAGTCAAACAACTGAAACAAAACCGTATCCCTATCATAAAAGTTCGTTGGAACTCTAAACGAGGACCAGAGTATACTTGGGAACGCGAGGACCAGTTCGCACCAAGTACCCACACCTCTTCTCTTAGACACCCATGGCAACCCTCCTAAACTCGAATTCCGGGACGGAATTCACTGTAAGGTGTATGTACTGTAGCCTCTCGTAATTTTCCCAACGGTTAGTAAATACTTACAGGTTATTACGTTATTTAAATACCCACTTTTACGTATGAAAAAAAATTTTTTTTAGACTTGATATATAAATCACAACGGTAAGATTTTGATCTATCTGTTGCTTAGAAACGTTGCTTGTACACAAACCTAGATAGTCTAAATTATCGCGAATATATATTTTAAACGTTTATATTTTTATAATATACGTTTCGTATATTTAAGGTACAATATTTATATATTCCCGGAGCCTACGAAAATTCCCGAGATCACTCATTAATATTATTTGATCGTAACCCGACTCTCAAAACACACCAGGTGGGCCCCATTGACTCATTGGGCCTTAAACCCAACTAACAAACCAAACGGACCCTTTTATATATTTTGTTTTTCTTTTCTGCTGGGCCAGACGAAAACACAAGCCCAAAGGGCTCAAAGCCCAAACACACCCTTATAAATTTTTTTTCTTTTCTTTCTTTGTTTGTGCCAGTCGCGATCGAGCCAAGGAACACCCCTAGTTACTTCATTTTTCGACACACAACCCATGTATATTATTACATAACTTGTTTCATCACCTAGCTAACTTTCATGAATGATAAATCTCGTTCAAATCCACCTTCATTTGTCACTTCAAAACTGTCTCAAGTAAACTCCCAAAACCGTATGACACATAAAACCAAAACATGTCACAAACTCTTCACAAACCTCCCATGATCCCCAATGACAACAATACTATCTATGTTCATGTCAGGAATGTATAGTAGATTGTATGACACATTCTCCTTGTTGGCCAAGTCTCGATTGGGCATAGTTTGAGGTGCCACCCCATGCAAACGAGCCAACACACATTCTTGTGAACTTTGTACCTATCTACACTTCATAATCTCACTATATAAAAGTTCCCATACATCTCAGTTCAACGCACACACTCAAAACATACCATAATATAAATTACGTGAAGTTATATCATCAAGTTGGGACAAAAAGTTTGGAACGAGTACGAGGCATAGAAGTGATCCAAGGAGGAACCAAATAGCTCGTTGTGAACCTTGCTAGGAGTGAACCATTGTACCAATGATCCTTTGATCCAACTCGAACCATACGTACCATTATCCCCACCTTTTGAGGTGAAGTAAGCCAACTCGAAACCTATTTAATCCTTTATATTTTTCATTTCATTATATTTTGCACGTTTACTTTGATAATTTATTTTGTTATATACAAACGTAACATATATATGTTTTTCCTTCTTTTCATTTTTGGCCACGATAAAAATCGAGTATGATAATGATTTTGAGTTAATAATAACGTATACGTAAATTATATCACACGTTCCATGTATACCTTGACCCATTCGAATAAGCACAAAAACACTTAGAATATTTCTAAGTGTTGGAAAACAGTTTCAATATTGATTTTCGTACAAACACTTTGCCTCGTTATTTCTTAATATACGAACGTAACATATTATTATTTTTGGAGACACTAATTATTTGGAACGTTGTCAAACGAGATGTAAAGAGTTTCGAGTCTAAAAATAACGGATACTCAAAGTATTCGACCCCTTTTGAGACCCATTGAACTTTTTGAATAAAGTCTCAACACTTAGAATATTTCTAAGTGTTGAGCAGTTTTTCATAATGAGTTTCATACATGAACTTGGCCTCGTTAATTCGAAATGTAAACACACGACCCACACTTTTTATAACTCGATCTCATTATCACCTTGGTAAACAATTGGGAAACACTTTTTATTCAAACCTATAAGCTAATATAAGCTGTTTTCTAAAGCCAAAGCAAATCGACCTATAAGCTGTTTTTCAGAAACATTAAATAACGTTTTGGGCTTGTTAGCCCGTTAAGCTAATTTTGAGCTTATGTGGTAAGCTGGTCACACAAGCTTGTTTGCAACATTTTTGTACTATAAAAATGAGTCCAAGGTCAAGCCCAAAGGTCTCGTAAGCCCAATGGATCTCAAATTATTAACGGGCCTTGTAATAGACTCGTTAAGGCCCAATTTAGAAAATAAGTGAAAAATAAGCTAATAAGCTGTTGTAATAAACTTATTTGAATGTCCTGAGCTTATTTAAGAAGTCAAAATGTTGAACTTTTAATTTGGTGAAATTTGGACTAACTTTGCAAAATTTCTTAAACTGAGGGACTAAAATTGTCAAAATGGTAAACTATGGGTAGAAACTGTCAAAACAGAAAACTTTGAGTTCTAAACTGTTAAAAATGATATTTGGAGTTGAAAAATGTAAATATTGATGCTTTTGGACCTAAAATGTAAATTATATATATTTTGGACTAACGGTGTAAAATATATATCGTTAGGGTTAAAAATGTAAATTTTGGAAACTTAAAGGAATTTTCAGTAAATATTATTTTATAAAAATAATATTAACCTTTTACATATATAAACATATATAAGACTTATATAAACATAAACTTATATATATATACGATATATATTCGTAATTATAATTAAACGATATAACGATACATTATTTATTTCTTGTAAAACGATACGTTTATTTTATTTCCGTTATAAAAACTAACTTTATATCAATCATCAATCATTTTTACTTACAAGTTATATGAACTTTAAACATTTAAACGAACACGAGTTTTAATAACAAACTGAATGACTAATATTCGCGATAAAACCAGATTTAGACTATCAACTGAAACTTGCATTATCTTTTAGGTTGTGTTGTGTGAAGCCGTTTCCTTGCTTTGTTGAGAATACGATACCACTGTACTACTAAGGTGATTTCATAGCCCACTCTTTAACTATTTTCCCGTGGGGGGGGGGGATACATGCTTAAAACTCGAACACAAGTCTTTTTACCGGGTATTGAAATACCGTCAGGCCAATGTTATTTACTTAAGTTACTATTGTCAGAAGTCCCTCGATCATGAACCTTAATCACTTGAAGGGTGAACGTAAATAATTTTGGATAGTACTATTAGTGATTGACAATCCTCGTTTGGTTGTTGGAGAAAACACCAGGCGCACCTTATTGTTCTTATAAATAGGTTATTGACAAATACCTATCTTTGGGGGCCTATTACTTACCATCATAATTCACAATTATGATTGGCTGTTAATCGTTGTGTATCATGAGCTTAAGGCAATAGCAGGAACATTGAGTTTTTAACATATTGATTGTATGTGATTACAATACATTCTTAACTTGTGATTCAAACTCTTAAACTCAAACCTATGAATATCACTCAACTTTATGTTGACTTTAGCATGTTTATCTCAGGTAACTAAACAAGACGGATCTGGATGGCACGGAGTGGGCAAAAGCATGACAAGAACCATAATAAACTACTTATTTTCCTTCAGAATAAAACACGTTCTTAACTTAATAATGTCTTGTATCCCAGATATTTGGTATTTTGAAATAAATTAAACTTTAATACTTCACTTTGTGTTGTTTACTATAATTGTGACAAAGATCCTTGAAGTAATACCCCGAAAGTCTTCCGCTGACATGTTAAGTCTTCCGCTGTTATTAACGACTTTTGGGGGTGTTACAGATAAACTATCAAAGAGGTCATTTAAAGAGTTGTAACGTTAGGTGTAGGGATATGGAATACACGGTTTTGTTGTATATAGGCAGTCTTTACTGGTGGCGAGTTAACAATCTTCGTTAATTACATGTACAATGTGGCGTTGCTAAGCCAAGACTAGACTCGACTTAAGCTAATAAATGAAAAATAACAAAAACATAAAATGAACATAGAATGAAAAGTGATGGTAGTCTGTATGTTTTTCTCTTTTCTTTTTCTATATTTTTTTTTATTTTTCCAATTTTTTTATTTTTTTTTTGCATACACTCTTACCCTACCATCCAAAATAATACATCATAGGGAATGAACATTCCCCTTACACTTGAATTTTTACATACTTTACAATAAACTAATCTAATGACTCGAATTAAGATAATCAAAACACTTGGAGTACTTTTAAGATTAACATACATACGGGGGTAATAATATGATGTTCTTCCCCATTACTCCATAAAATAAGTACTTTACCCATGAGTCCCAATCGTCCCAAAACAATATGTACAAAGATATGACTCGACTTAGCAACCATGTAATCAATTAGATAATTAACTAAGGGTTTAACAAATAACAATAATGCACTAAAGATGAGTGCATACACGGAAGGCTAAGGCGATTTGGGTGTACATTTAAGTGGGGTGTAACAAATTCTTCCTTTAAGTAAAATGCTTAAAGTTAGAAACGAAAAGATAGGCTCGGAGGGGTATACTAGGGGTTTCGTGTACTAAAAATGAGTACAACGCTAAGGTGTGGGAAAAATTAATTGACTTAACTAGCCAAGTAATATGACTTAAATGGTCAAGTAACTATGATACGGGTTTAACACAAGGGTGATCCTAATGCCTCTTATCATGTAGTAAATCCTACTACACGAATGTAGTCTCACTAGCGGTCTCGGGATGCATCACTAACGCAAGTTCTAGAATCTAAATGCTACCGGTACACTCATAAGCACTAATAGTAAATGATTTTCCTATCAAATCTAAAGGCGAACCTCACATATTTGGGTGGAAAATTTTTCTGAATAGTACGGTTTTGTGCTAATCATACAATCTCCTATCCATGAGACGCTTGCTATGGCTAAAGTTTCACTCCTAAATGTTGTAAAAAAATTTAAATTTGGCGCTAAAATTGCACTAACAAGTATTTCTCATAGTTTTATTACACATCTACCCACAAACAAACAAACTTAAGCGAAAGTGTATCTGTAAGGTATCATCATTTTACCCTCCCCTTACACTTAGGATGAACATTGTCCCCAATGTTCAAGTAAAGAATGTAAAAGTCAAATAAGTATAACGAATGAAATCAAATACTCCCCTGATTTGCTCGGTATGGATAATAAGGTGGCCAGGTTAGATCATCCTCCAAGAAAATGAACAATCAAAGCTTCACTTCCAGAATATAAATCATCTTCTTGTCATACATAACCTGTAAAAACCTGAGAAAATAGACAAGGCAACCTCGCATAAAATCGGCGGCAATCTATATATGCTAACAAATCCTAGAAAACAAAATAAGATATAATGCTTGTGGAATGATGTTTGCAGATTTCCTAGAGATTATAAAACTAAAGATTCGACAAAAACTTGAAGACTCCGTTAGAAAAACAAAACTGGTAAAATTTCCAGAATTTTACACGTGACGCCGTTAAGAGTAAACTCGTGACGCTGTCAAAAGTGACCTGCAGAAATTCTTATGTTAAGTTTTCGGAAAATTTCTGGAAAAACTTCGTCCTACTTCCTGGAAAATCCTGCAAAATATCATTATGACTCGATACAAGCATTTGACTCTAACAAATACGAATATACATGTTCACTTAATATTGTGGAGAATCATGATCGGTTTTGTTTCTTAAAAACATATTTGGGGTTTCCCCTTACACTTATCTTTTGCGAAATTCCTTTGGATGAAGTTAAGACTAGGCCAAACAACAAAATAAAGTATTTTCATCATTTTAGTTTTGAAACATGATCTACCAACAATAAAAATAAAGCATGCATACGGAAGCAAATAACAAACAAACAAAAATAAAAATCACACAAAACATGGGTTGCCTCCCAAGAAGCGCTTTTCTTTATTTACGAGTCTTGTAGCTAGACTCAAGGTCAAGGGTTACTACGTGATACGGGTGAGTTCCTCATTGAGGACATCTTTGGGATCAAACTTAGGTTTTAATTTCCTATCGGTTTTCTTCGTACGGTATGACCTTTCAAACTTTTCTCCATCCGGATCATACAAAATCATCTTCATATGCCATGATCCGTCACCTTCCTTAGGTGGCTTGTCCCACCTCCATTTACACTTATCTCCCTCTCTTTTCCACTTATTCATCTCTATATTAATAGGCATTACGCTTAAGAACTCAATCATCTTCCTAAAGACTAAGGGGTCCTCAAAAGGGTCTAGCTCTTCATCTCTAGCTATGAGTTGTTCCACCGAATGTGTCTTATCGATGAAATCTTTTTCTAGATTGAATGGCCGTTGAGGTCCTATAAAGTTCCTTTCTATCCAAGGTCCATATCTAGATGGTCTCCTATTCATCTCTACCCAATGTGGTGTCGGTTCATCCTCACAATCGTAGCTATGTTTCTTAACATCATATACCGATCAAGTATCGCCCTCACCTACCGCTATCTTAGACTCTTTACAATCTATCATGGCGCTAGCGGTAGCTAAAAATCCTCTTCCTACCAACAATGGGCATGTAGTGTCACTAACCATGTCTAGGACATGAAAATCCGCTAAGATAGTTAACTTCCCTACGTGAACAACTACATCCTTAATCATTCCAACCGGGTGGGCAATACTCCCATCCGCTAGACCAATCAATACCTCCGTCTCCTCTAACTTTCCTAGCTTGAGAGTGGTGAAAAGGGATAAGGGAATCAAGTTGAGGCTTGACCCTAAATCGGCTAGTGTGTCGAAAGCTTCGGATCTTCCTATCTTACAAGGCAAAACAAATATACTTGGATCATCAAGCTTTTTAGGCAACTTGTTTTGAACGAAGGCGGTCCCATTTTTACCTAGTTTAAACTTCTCATACTTTTCTAGGAGGGCACTATAGTAGGGAGCACGGGCTAAGACATCAATGACGGGGCGTTCAAGGTGAAGCTCCTTGAATTCATCATCAAGGTTTTGCGTAGGAGGTGTTTCAACTATGCTTTTGACCGGTTTTATATCGGGTGTTTTATTTGATTGGTCCTTTTGAAGAATTTGGTTTTGCTTGAAACACGTGCTCGTTGATTTAACCGATAGTGTTGCGGACAAGAAGTGGGTGACGAAACTGATGATATGGAATTAACGTTTAGTTTCAGGTTCTTGACCGTGTCGCTTGGGAGTGCTCACATTTCTCGGTCATTGAGAACTTTCAACAATGTGTCAATTTTGGTGGTCATCTCGCTTTGCTTTTGTTTGTAATCGGCTTCAAACTTAGATATGCGAGCTTCTTGAGATGCCATAAACTTAGACATCAATCCTTCAAGATTGTTGGTACTACCATAGTTGTTAGAAGGATTGTTGTTGAAAGTACGGTTGGAGGATGGACCGTTTGGTTGGTAACGATTAGGCGGATTGGAAGAATTGGCTTGGTTTTGTTTCCACCTAAGGTTTGGGTGATTTTTCCAAGAAGGGTTGTAGGAATCACCATACGGGGTTTGGCTCGGGTTTGAAAGTGTACTACTTATCTCCTGCTTCGTCGGTACGCGAGGATGCGTAGTCCGCAAAAGCTGTTCCGGGGAGTTCCACACAATCACAAGTGTCATGGGGACCACTATATAATTCGCATGAATAAGTGATTTTGTTCACTTGGCTTGAAGGCTTAGGAGCTTCGTAAGATTTCATGAGAAACTTGACTTGGTCCTCAAGTTCCATGATCCTACGGTCAGGAGTGCTAGAATTGTTCGAAGGCAAAGATATTGCCTTGACTGTTTTGTTCAAATCACGGGGATCATTCCAACTTTCATTGTCATAGAGGGCAAGATCTTCTATGAGTTCCCATGATTGTTCCGCACTTAGATCACGTAGCTTACCACCGGCCGATTGGTCAATGGCTCGCCTTGTGGAGAGATTGATATGGTCATAGAAGATTTGGACTTGGAACCAAAGATCTATGCCATGATGAGGGACTTTTTGGAGTAAGTCCTTGAATCGAGTCCATGCTTCATATAGAGTTTCACCTTGATGTTGTTGGAACATCAAGATATCATTTCTAAGCTTGGTAGTTCTCCCCGGTGGGAAAATTGAGCAAGGAAAAGAGTGGTGAGATCATCCCATGAGGTGATGGATCCCGCGGGTAAACGCTCAAGCCATTGACTAGCTTGATCACGTAGAGAGAATTGGAATAAGCGTAATCGGGTCGACTCTCTAGTTGTAGCATCAAGGTATATAGAATCTACGATTTTAAGGAAGTCCTTGAGATGTTGATTTGGATCTTCGGAACAAAGTCCATGGAATGCACATCCGCTTTGCACCAACCGGATGGTGTCGGATCGCAAGGGAGACACAGTGGCTCCTTGGGTGAGCTCAATGGTGTTTCGATAGCCTTGGTGGCTAGGTCGGGAGTACTCTCCTAGGGTTCGGGGCCTAAGAGGTTGGTTAGCTAGTGGTGGGTTTTGTGGGTGGTCTTGTTGTGGTGGGATGATGGGTTCAAAGATATTACCATCGTCCATGATGTCGGATGGCGAAGAGTTACGAACAAAAACACAAAGAAATAAGATAGACTAAAGAGAACCTAATAAAAAAAATCTAACTAGAAATGAATCTAGCAAGTAGACCTAATAAAAATAAATCCTAACCTAGACAATAACTATTCCCCAGGCTGCGGCGCCAAAAACTTGATGCGTAGGGATTGCACCAGGCTTTACCTCTCGAGGGATCTCGAGAAGCTTACAACCCCCACCAGGCAGTGTACCTGATCGTTGTAGTATAGTATAGTGACAAGTACCGGGGGATTGATCGTTCAGCTTGGGAATAGTGTCGCTAGGATTAGAAAACCTAAAGACTAGGTCTAGAGATGAGGGATGATTCTTTTTGTATTTTTTAATTTTTATAAAAAGCAAGTAAAAATCTCGGTTTTTAGAGGAGTGGGCGGAATTAGTTGCTAGTCAACTAACCCAATAACTAAGATGCAATCAAAATAAAATACTATAAATGAAAATAAACTAAATTAACTAGAGGTGTGAACAATATATGGGAGAATTGTGTTTACTTAGGTTTCACTACTCCCTAGATATCTTTTACAGGTTAATTACTTGTTACAGTCGCGTGGATGACGGATTGTATTCCTTAATACCATTCATGGGGTGGCGTACTTACTTCCCCAATCCTATAAGCTCCTACTTCACTCCTATGTCGAGCCGGCTTGGGATCACTAGAATTCGCTCATGCGTTAAATACAATCATAAAAACCTAGTACACATCGGTTCATGTTTCTTAAGACGTTCAAGCAAGTTACAGAATGGAGATCTGCCAGTTTTCTTAAGCCTAACATTGAAATCATTCATCCAATACAACTATAAACAAGCAATCAACCTATAATCAACATCTAGGTTTCATTACATCTAAGCAAACACATGAAAGATCTAGCCTAGCATGTTGAAATCAAGACAAGCATAAGATATATTCAAACAACTCATAGACATATTGAATGAATTGAAAGAGGACTTATCTTAATTGAACATGAAAGGTTTCAAGGGGTGAAAACCCTTGAAAATACTGTTACAAACGACCTAGGTTTTATTAGGTTCGACCCTAGTATTCTCCATACAAGTTCCTCCTTCAATGAATGAAAAATAGAAAAGTATATATAGATTTTGTGAGGTGATGGCGTCAAGAGTAAATGTCTGACGCCGTCATCTCGCCGCCAAATAAATTCTCGGACTGCCTAGATCTGGGTTTGACGCCGTCACGTGTATTCCTTTTGCAGGTCGTCACCAAAATTTACTCTTGACACCCTTCTCTTGACGCCTTCAGGTTTTCTCTGGGTCGTCATGGATTTTACTCCTATCGCCGTCAAAATTTCCCTCTTGACGCCGTCAAGTACTGTTCTCAGCATGGAAAATTAAGTCTTTGCCATTTTCTTCACTTTTATGCTCCAAAAGTGTCCAAAATGCTTCCTTTTCCAGAATTCACTCCCAAAGTACCTAAAATCACAAAAGGAACGATTTAGGGCAATATTTGATCAAATAAATTCAATTCCGGGCTTAAATGACCCCTAAAAATGGTTCATTTTTCACCTCATCACCCTCCTCTTCTGTTATTCTGAACTACTAAAATTCTTGCTTCAGCATAGACTTTCTCATCTTGTTTGATTCCTCATTGCCCCCGAATCTTGTTTTCATGACCATCCAGATGTCTCTGGGATCACTAAGAGAATGAAAATCTCCCATGTGGTCATCAGGGATTGCTTGAAGCAAGATAGTTCTTGCTTTGTTCTCCCTTTGTACAGCAAGGATTTCTTCAGCAGATGATGGAGGAAAGATGGTAAAGTGACCATTAGGATCTTTTTCAGACTTTTTAGGACTGCATCCATTTACTACTCATATTCCATAGGTTAAAGTCGACACTAGCAATCCAGTTCTGCATCTTCATGGCCCAAATCTCATACTCATCCTTCCTGAGATAGGGAAACTTGGCGTTGCTGTTAGATAAAGCAACCTGTCGAAGCTGTTGAGTGAGAGTGTTGGCGTTTGTAAGAGTGACATCAGAAGTTTCTGCATCTCCCATTGGTACTGAGTGAAAAGATATTTGAGTGTAAGTTTGATTACAGATAGTATCTTATGGCTCTGATACCACTTGTAGGATCTATACTTGATAGATCTTGAGCCAATGGATCATTAGCCTACTAATGTAATCACTAGCAAGACTAAATATACAATCTATGTGAGCTTATATTTATTGCGGAATATAAATATAAACAATATACTAAATACTTTGATCCTCTATGGATCGCTATTATTAACTAATAATTGTTTTGATACACGTACATAATACAATAACCTTGGGTTCCTTTTATACTAGTAGAAACCTAATCTCTTCTACAAGAAACGTATAATAATAAAACACTGGGAGATATTCTACATATCTTATATATAAATAACTAACTATTATCTACGGATTAACTATATCCGCAGAACATCTATCATCAGCAGGAACCAGTCTTCAGCAGAAACAACTATAAGTATCCACAGGAACCTGTCAGCATTTTCCATCAGCAGTATCTAAATGCTGACTTCAATAATTCCTTACAGTAACGTTGATTTTCAAAATATGGGATATATTCAACATTATGAGAATATTGAATACTTTGAGTATATTGCATATTCTGAAATATTTGAAAATTATGATGTTGCTGAAGATTTTGTGAAAACTGAAAATCTTGAGAAGGTTGAATGTTTAGAGAATAGGGAAAATTATTGAAAGGTTGATAATTGGTTTGAGAATCAAAGGTATGAGACGGTTAACGAGTTTGAAAATTTTCATAAGGATCTACTGGTGTTTCACAAAACTAATCAACATTCAGTATCATTTGATCTTGATTTGTAGTTAAAAGAAAATCTATGAAATACCTTAACTCTTCATCATCGTTGATATCATAAACATGGTCACTAGAAGGAAGACGATATGATAAACGTATAACCCCGCTTGTATCTAAAGCAAACTTTTCACCAACATATTGCCTTAACTTACTATAACTGATCTTTTTAGACAAAAGAACGTTAGAGTGTCGACCACCATTAACAATACACAATTTAAATTTTCCTTTTGATAAACTCGTATCCATTACATATTTGATATTTTAAGAGTGTTTTTAGTGCAACGTGAAAAATGAGATGGATGTGTTAATAACGTGAAAGTATGATGTGTTAATAACGTCAAACTGACGATATCTATATAGGAACTCTATGTCCTAACTTTGACAACTTGTTTGAATTTGTTAAAACATGTCTTAACTCCGCCAGCCATTAACCTTGGTCAGTGAATATTAAATGTGAATAACTTCTACAACCATCAACTTTATTCAGTAAATATTAAATAGGAACTTTATCTCACAACTTTGGTCAGTAATTTGGCCAGTGAATATTAAATGTGAATAACTTCTACAACTATCAACTTTGTTTAGTGAATATTAAATAGGAACTTTATCTCACAACTTTGGCCAGTAATTTGGCCAGTGAATATTAAATGTGAATAACTTCTACAACCATCAACTTTAATAGGAACTTTATCTCACAACTTTTGTCAATAATTTGGCCAGTGAATATTAAATGTGAATAACTTCTACAACCATCAACTTTGTTCAGTGAATATTAAATAGGAACTTTATCTCACAACTGTTGACATAAATAATGCCTAAAAACGTTATTAACATATTATCAATATCTCTATGTTTTGATTATTACAAAACATAAACCCGTTGAACTAAAATTTATGACATAAACAAGTATTTAGTGATTAATATTCTCTTTACATCCAAATCACTTAAGGTATCAATAAACAAAGTGTTTATTGCAATCTATGATCAAAGGAAAATTTCTCTAAATCACTAGAACTTTTATAAAATGTCATTAACACTTAATATCTTTTATAAAACATTTTTGGAATTAAAAGAATATGTTTAAATCACTATAAATATATGATTTCAAATTTCCAACCAAAAATGGAAAATTTTATCCAGAAAAACCTTCCCCACAAAAGGTCAAAAAAACTCCAACATTCAGGAGGGCGGCCCCCGTAATTATACTAGGCGGCCCCCTTAATCATTAAGGGGACCGGCCACGCTCCAGAACAGTAATTTTGCTCCCTATAAATACTAGTTCATTCCACATATTTTTTTCACCTTTTGCACTCCTAAACTTTCTGTTCTTGATCTCCATTTCTATTCTCTTAATCCTTTGATCATACATACATAAATCTTTGTTTCAAAGTGATCCAAACATCATCCTCTCAAGTGCAAGAGAAGAATACTTCTATCCTCCAAGACAAGAAGTATTACAACTTGTTGTGACCTCCACATCCAAGTTGTTAGAGCATCATCAATTGTATCTATCTCTTTGTGTAATTAGTTGTGAATATTTGATAGTAGATAGTTTAGCTAGGTATATAGATAGTGTGATTGGTTAGTAGTTTGTTGTGAAGGAGAAGAGTTAGGAAGTAGATTGTAGTTAAGAAGATTGGTGTGAAGTAGATAGGTGTGAAGTAGAAAGTTTTGAAGTAGATTGGTGTGAAGGTTGATTGGTGTGAAGAGGTTGTGTAGAAGTTGTGATTAAGTTGTGACGAAGTTGTGGTGTGTACTTTGGTGTGTAAGGTTTTCTCCGTCATAAGGGAGCTTGTTGACATAGTGAAGAAAACTCTCGAGTTAGGTGCTCGGGGAGTGGAGTAGGGCAAGGAAGGTGTCCTTGTAGCCGAACCACTATAAATCTCTTGTCTCGCGGTTCGATCTTTCCATCTCTCATTTATTTCTTTACTTACATTATTATTGCTATATCGTACATATTTATTGTTTTTTATATTGTGCAAGACTTGAGATCACATATTATCGAATCTAAATTTTGAAAATAAAGAAAACACTCAAATAATCCTTTATAACAAATTAAAAAGACGTAAAACTATTCAACCCCCCCCCCTTCTAGTTTTCCACAATTGGTATCAAGAGCCATGTCTAGCAAGATATTTAAGATATATTGTATTTTAAAACTTGTAACGATCTATGGAATCTGAAAAATATTTAGAAAGGCAATCTATGCAAAGACCACCACTATTTGAAAGTGATGGATTTTTATATTGGAAAAATAGATTCGAAACCTATGTGAAATCAAAAGATCTTGATCTTTGGCATGTTATTACTTTTGGTGATTTTCCTCCCACTCAACAAAATCCGAAAACTAAAAAGGATGAAATTGTACCTTTTGAAAAACAAAATGATGATTTGAAAAAGAAACTAGCTAAAAATAATGAAGCTAAAATGGTAATTTATAATGCGTTACCACGTAAAGAATATGAAAGAATTTTTATGTGTAAAACCGCCAAAGAAATTTGGGAATCACTACTTATTACTCACCAAGGTAATAGTCAAGTCAAATATAATAAAATAGATCTTCTTGTACAACAATATGAACAATTTACGATTCCGGAAGAGGAATCAATTGATAATGCTTTTGCTAAATTTAACACTATTATCACAAGTTTAAAAGCACTTGATGAGACATTTTCTAGTAAAAATTGTGTTAGGAAATTTCTTAGGGCATTGCATCCAAAATGGTGAGCTAAGGTCACGGCAATTGAAGAATCAAAGAATTTGATGACGTTATCACTTGATGTACTTATTGGCAACTTGAAGGTCCATGAAGAAATTATAAGAAGAGATTCGGAAATGGTCAAAGTCAAGAAAGAACAAACCAAATCCATTGCTCTAAAAGCCAAAAAGGAACCTAGTGACGATGATGACTCAAGTGACGAGAGTGAAGACGAGGAATATGCAATGGCCGTAAGAGAATTCAAGAAATTCTTCAAGAAACGAGGAAGATTCACTAGATCACCACGAGACAAAAGAAAACCGTTGCAAAGAAATAGAAGTGATAACTACGGGAAAAGAAAGTGCTTTAGATGTGGAAGTCCAAATCATCTCATTGGAGAATGTCTAAAGCCGCCGGGTTATGAAAATCAAGGCGCCTTTGTTAGTGGAACATGGAGTGATAGTGAGAAAGAAGAAGTGGAAAAACCAAGAGACGAAAAATGTTTTGTAGCAAAAACAACCGACGAAATATGTTTAGGAATTGACTTGGAGCCTGACGAATGGATCAAGGATAGCGGATGTTCGAGGCACATGATGGGGAACCGCAAGCTATTTTCTACGTATAAGGCATACAATGGAGGTAACGTTATTTTCGGTAGTGACTTGCGTGGAAAAATCATTGGCAAAGGTACGATTTCTCAAGACTCACTTACTATTGAAAATGTTGAGCATGTAGATAATTTGACATATAACTTGCTTAGTATAGGCCAAATATGCGATAATAAATGTAGAGTTACCTTTACCGAAGAGGATAGCGAAATAGTTAAGAATGGAAAGATTATAGGTAGAGGAATTAGGAAAGGAGGCATATATGTTATGAAACTAGGAAACAAACCTGAAGATAGGATATGCCTAACGACCCTAGACGAAAATTCCACATTGTGGCATAGGAGATTAGGACATGCAAACATGCAACAAATACAATCTTTGGCCTCTAAAGAACTAGTTAGAAACTTGCCTAACCTAAAATATGACAAGCATTTTTGTGATGCATGTAAAATTGGAAAACAAGTTCATGCTAGTCACAAAGCTAAGAATATAGTATCCACTACTAGGTGCCTAGAATTATTACATATGGATCTTTTTGGTCCATCCGCTGTGTGGAGCTATGGAGGAAACAAGTATACCTTAGTAATAGTAGAAGACTATTCACGATACACGTGGACTAGGTTTTTAAGTGACAAAACCCAAGCCTTTGAAAAATTCGAAATATTTAGTAAAATGATTCAAAATAAATTAGGATGCACAATAGTAGCCATTAGGACGGACCATGGTAGGGAATTTGACAACGAAATACAATTCGGAAAATATTGTGATTTAAATGGAATATCTCACAATTTTTCCGCTCCTCGTACTCCTCAATCAAATGGCGTAGTAGAAAGAAAAAATCGGTCACTACAAGAAATGAGTAGAACAATGTTAAATGAACAATCCATCCCACAAAAATTTTGGTGTCACGCTGTAAATACATCAACATATATTATTAATAGGGTATCAATTAGGAGAATTCTAGGAAAAACTCCTTATGAGTTACTAAGAGGTAGAAAACCAAACTTGAGCTACTTTAGGGTATTTGGAAGTAAATGTTATTTTTTAAACACTAAGGATTACCTCACTAAGTTTGATCCAAAATCATATGAAAGAATATTTTTAGGGTACTAACAAAATAGTAAAGCATATATAATACTTAACAAACACTCTATGAAAGTAGAAGAATCACTAAATGTAACATTTGATGAAACACCATCACCTCCTAAAACATTACCTTTAGAAGATGATGACTTAGTCGAAGATGAAGCTATTGAGGTTAGTAAAACAAAACCCATAGGAAATGATAATGAAGACATTGACTCAGGAAATAACGAAATTGTAAATATTAAAGAATCTAGATCAAATCCATTAGATAATATAATAGGACATCTTAACCAAAGAACCCTTAGGTCACAAGCCCAAGATAAAAATAACTTCTTTTGTTTCCTCTCAGCAATAGATCCTAAGAATATTAATGAGGCATTAAAAGATGAAAGTTGGGTTATAGCTATGCAAGAAGAATTAAATCAATTTAAGGCAAATGATGTTTGGGAATTAGTCCCAAATCCAATGAACATGACCATCATAGGAACTAAATGGGTATATAGGAATAAGTTAGATGAAAATGGAATAGTAACTAGGAATAAAGCTAGGTTAGTTGCCCAAGGTTACAATCAACAAGAAGGAATTGATTATGACGAAACTTATGCACCCGTAGCTAGCCTAGAATCTATTAGGATATTACTTGCCTATGCATGCGCCCTAGAATTTAAGTTATTCCAAATGGACGTGAAAAGTGCATTCCTTAACGGTTTTATCAATGAGGAGGTTTATGTGGCACAACCTCTAGGATTCATTGACTTCGCAAAACCTGATTATGTTTATAAGTTAAAGAAAGCTTTGTATGGACTCAAACAAGCTCCCAAAGCTTGGTATGATCGATTAAAAGCTTTCCTTATTAAACATAATTATTCCATGGGAATGGTAGATAACACTCTTTTCACTAAAAAGAAAGACCCAAATCTCATCATTGTTCAAATATATGTTGACGACATTATATTTGGATCGACTTGTCAAGAAATGTGTGATGAATTTGCCAAGATCATGCATGATGAGTTTGAGATGAGTATGATGGGTGAACTAAACTTCTTCCTAGGATTACAAATAAAACAATTAGATGATGGAATATTCTTTAACCAATCTAAGTACATTAAGGAAATGCTTAAGAAATTTGGCCTAGAAGACTCTAAACCCATGAAAACCCCTATGTCTACGGAAGTGAAGCTCACAAAAGATGATGAAAGTGAGTCCGTGGATAATACTAAGTATAGAGGAATGATAGGTAGTTTACTATACTTAACGGCAAGTAGACCCGATATCATGTTTAGTGTTTGCCTTTGTGCCTGTAATACTCCGTAAAATCCCAAGTCATTTATTAATGCTAATTACCGATACTATTCTAAACTAAGCCATTTTTGCGGGCTAATTTGAAAATTTTATATGAGACACCGTTTGTTTGGCACCCGATTATTTTTGGTCACCGTTTGTTTGACACCCGATTGTTTTTGTTCACCGTTTGTTGGACACCCGATTATTTTTGGTCACCATTTGTTTGACACCCGATTGTTTTTGTTCACCGTTTGTTGGACACCCGATTATGTTTTGTCACCTGATATCACCCGATTGTCACACTTGGATGTCACCCAATGAGGTTAACACCATTAACTCCCACTTGTGACCCGACACCCTGATTGGACATCGATATATTATTAATATATATGTAACGAAATATATATTAATTATTACGAATTATTATCACTATGCATATATATAAGCATATATATATACGTATGAACGACACCGTTTATATTTTCATGGTTTTCACGAACCGACACCGATACCGAAACTAAAGTACGAAAGCACTAGTCACCGACACCCTATTTTTTTTATGATGGGCCGTATATCACCCTAAGCCCAAGTTTCTTTCTTTCTTTTTGCCCTACTGCTGGGCCGAGCACACCACAGGCCCACCTCAACTTTATTTTTCACTTATAATTCGTTTGGGCCTTGTGTCCTCAAGCCCGTATGGCTATTTGTTTTTCTTTGCGATACATGCTACTCAAACGAACCAAGCTTGTGCACAACATGGACATTACACACGTTTTCTCCTTGGTTCCCTACTCCCTCGACACCAAGAACACTATCCCCTTTTGACTTTGTTTCATGCGACAATGAACCACCCTATGAAGCCGTCAAACCATTGGGTATTTACAATACACACCTAGTAACCTTAACCGACTAATACCCCATGGGTCGAGTGTTTCATGTTCCCCAACATATATACCACATGTGCTCTTAATCCTATTTTTTTATTACTCTAGTAACCCAAGCTATGATTAAACTAATCAAAATAAGCCATCATTGCTCCCTTTCTCCACAACTCGACTTGACTAGGAATCAAGGACAAGGGACATGGTTGTCCACCCTCGAATGACAACAAAAAAAGATGTTTCACATGAACAAACACCCAACTACTCATGCCTCCCCTATAAAAGCCACATTTAATGATCCTTCCTCACAAACTCACAAACTCTCAAACAAAGAAAATCACTACACTTCTCTTGTTGCTGTTGTCGAACTTTAGAGGGAGAACGAGAAGGAATTGGGAAAGAAAAAGGAAAGTGTTGGGTTATAACAAAGCTTGAATAAGGTATTGGGTTAAGGAGGAGCTCACGGATCTAGTTGTTTTCTTACTCTCACCTCGTACGCACGACACCATCACCACCAAGAATCCTTGGTGTTGTAAGTTACTCAAGACTCATTTCATTTTGTTCATTTCTTGTCTTCATATATGTCGCACCATGTGAACATTTAGAGATATAAATCTAGTACTAAACTTAACAACTCAAAAACTCATTTTGACACTTTACTTTGGCACGATATCTCTCGATCTATACGTTCATGTCACACGTATTTTTACTTGACACGTATCTTAACTTGGTAAACTATCAAACTAGCGTAACATGCATATTATACGCGATCTTATGCTACGAAAACTAAGCCTAAACCAAACCTGTGTCGAGCACCCCTATATATAAAATAAAATGTCACTTGGGCCTAGTTTGGGCTAACGAGCCCATTTTGTTTCCAAAGGAGATTTTCGGTTCAAAGATTTGGAAAAATATAGCGAGAGCATAAAATTGATTTTTGAATATTTTATAAGTTGTAAACACTACTTTTATTGTACCAAAGAGTTTGTTTTTCAAAAACTTAATCAAGGACTATTTTTGCAAAAAGTCGCGTTAAAGGACTAAAAGTGACAAATCATGAAAACTTTCAGACTAAATAGCATATTATCGATTTCTCATAGAAGTTGAGGGTGAAAACTGTAATTTTCAAAAGTTTGAGGAACAAAGTGTAAAAAAGTACTAAAAGGACTAAAAAGTAATTCTTTTTTACCAAGGGGTAAAAAGTGTAACTTTATTAAAGTCAAGGGCAAATTTTGTCAAAAGGATATTTTAACTTTTATATAAACTTATATATTGTAACTTTTAAAATAAATATGAATTTTTACTAAAAATATTTAATTATAAATATTTTTATTAAACAATATTATTTTCACAAATAAATAAATATTTAATAGACACCGTTTTGAAACAACGTTACAAATAACTACGTAAAGTTATTTTGGAATATGTTAAGACACCCGAACGGATATCACCGTACACAAGACATATCACATGTCATTTACAAATCGAATCTAAGACACCGATGAATATATATATATATATATATATATATATATATATATATATATATATATATATATATATATATATATATATATATATATATATATATAGGTCGCAAGTCGGAGGAATTTCATTGCTAGACGTAACAGTACACCATCACTTTTGAGCACCATTGTGATTCACCCACACCTGTCAGGTGAGTTCATGGTCCTACATTTTTAATTGTTTTTAAACCCCGTGGGGAGATACATGCTATAAATCGAACACAAGAATTTTCTGTATGCTGTTGCTACCTGATATTGCCTAAGTTGACACCCGTGCTACAAGTCCCTCATATCATGATCCTTAATCACTTGCGAGTGAGCGCGAATATAGTTGATAGATCTATTGGAATGGCAGCCCACCTCTGTCAAGGTGATCACTTGGCAGGAGGTGTGCTATATTCGAGGTACCATGGAAATTTGGCACGTTTCCTGTCACCGAGGGCCCTTTGTCATATACATCCTTTGTGGTGTAGGTGATTGTTATTATCTTTATGATATGTCGAATCAATGTTAAGGCTTGCGTTTCGTGAGGCTTAGGAGCAATATTTCACCAGTTTAGTCAAGACCTGTCTATCTTGGCTTGTTTATTTCAAATGCTTGGCTTATGTTCGCACTATTACTATTTAAACTACTATGGATTCACTCAACCTTTGTGTTGACTTTTTAAGCATGTTTATCTCAGGAAATTAGCAAGCATGGCGGCACGGAGCTGGCAAAAGGGCACACAGGACCTCCCTTTGTTATTTCAATAATTATATCATTCTTTTCAAACTCATCACTTCTTTTGCGAAACAATTAACATTTTGGAAAAATGTTTGTAACTCTGACTATTTGAGTTTTCATGGAATGATATTGACTATCTTTTGAATTGTTTTCTATGAGTATGACTGTGTACTAAACTGTAATGACCCCGATTAGACTTCCGCTGCTTATCAAATTTCGGGGTGTTACAGTGCCTACTTTCAAGAGGATCCCAAAACCTCTCACCTAGAAGCGGTTAAGCGTATCTTCCGATACATTAAAGGCACTATACACTTAGGATTATGGTATCCTAAGGGATCCGGCATAGAAACCATTGTCTATGCGGATTCGGATCATGCGGGAGACTACGTAGATAGGAAAAGCACTAGCAGTATTTGCACGTTTATGGGATGTTGTCTAACATCTTGGTTTTCGAAGAAGCAAACCGCTCTTGCTATTTCTACCACCGAAGCCGAATATGTAAGCGCTGGAAAGGCATGTCAACAAGCACTATGGATGAAACAAGCTCTCATAGACTATGGCATTAGGTTAGAAAATGTTCCCATTATGTGCGATAACAAAGGTGCGATAGATTTAAGTAAAAATCCAGTGCAACACTCTAGGACTAAACATATAGAAATACGCCACCACTTCCTTAGGGATAATGTACAAAAAGAAAACATATCTATAGAAAAGGTTGCATCGGAAGATAACATTGCGGATATATTCACTAAACCCCTTAAGCGTGAATTATTCAATCACTTGCGTTTAGGATTAGGAATAATGGAAGAAGTTGACTAAATTCTATTGCATTTAGACAAAAAAAATTTTAATTTACTTTTCTTCCACTTCTCCATTTCTGAGTCTAGGAATCTATTTCGCACAAATTTAAAGATTGGGAAACCTCATTTTCATTGCATATACTTTCTTGCAAAACCCAATCAAAGTTTTTTGAAAAACTATTCTCACATCTAGGAATTACATGAACATCATTTTCCTTGCATTGTTGACAAATACTAAAAACCTCTTTCCTAAATCATGCATAAAACTCTCACATAAATTGTCAAAGTATATAATCTAATATATATCATTGACATTCTTGAATCGAGCAAAAATCGAATCAAGGAGATTTTGGATTGTTTCTTAGGAAATTTTTTTTTCTTTGCATTTAGGAGTCGAAACAATCACAACTCCACATTTGTTGCATATAGGCACACACTAGGACATAATCACTCATAATGTTGTCATCTTGTTTCATCACTAGTTTTTGACTCACTAGTTACCTTTGCCTTTGATCTAAGATAGTTGCCCTAGGAAGATTGAGTGCCCTTGCCTTTGCTTGTCTTCTCTAGCTTATTATTAATTGCTTGTTTGCTCTTTTACTTAAGTGCTTTTGCATGCATGCTATATTATGATTAGATTAGATGCTATATTGCCTCAAGGAATTGAACTTGCTTGAATCCAAATCCAAAAACACAACCTTTCTGCAAATTTTCTGCCAAAAACCCAATTCTGGTAATCTGGAAATCACCAGATGGGCGGCCCCCTTAATTATGTAAGGCGGCCCCCTTAATCATTAAGGGGACCGCCCCCTAATTAAGGGGACCGGCCATCTGATGGTCGGGTTTACATAATCTTTTCTGCTTTTTAGCCCATTTCAACCTACATTTCCCAATTTTCACCAACATATTTTGTCCTAATCTCCCAAACAAACTTTATCCATCCATAAACACACAAATCTTACACTATAAATATCCCCAATCTTCAAAACTCTCCATTCATCCCTTCATGACCTCTCCAAACAAACCAAAACCAAAAGCCTCAAGGCTAGCAAGGATGACGGAAAAACCCATTTGGCGAAGAAAAAGCCCTCGAAACAAATCCATCATTATCAATGAAGTTGGAAATCACTCAACACCTCCTACCACTTACTTCCCAAACTTTACACCAAACCCACAAGGACATTCATTTGATCCTCTTTACAAACCATACAACATTGGCCAAACATCTTCTTTCATGCCAAACTATACATCTCAACCTCCAACCACTTATAATGATCCATACAAGTTTGATCAACAATCAAACTATAATTCCAACTACACAAACCCAATTCATCCATATCAACACAATGATTCTCTCCACATTGCCACGGAAAAACAAAAGTTCCGTGATGAAATAAACCAAATCCATGATCTTAGTGATCTCCTTGCTATGCATCATGCACAACGCAACAAAGGGCAACCTCCATCATCACCCTATGCAAATTGCCTTCCCCACTCTCTCAACTTGGATCAAGTTACAAACCATACTCACTTTTGCCCTTGTTGCATCTTCCTTTAAAAACAAATCCTCTACTTGAGTGAAGATATTTCTTGGATTGAATATCTTCTCACTCGTCCTCACCCTATACCACCCTTAACTCGATACAACATAGTGAGATCCACCTCTTCCGCTCCATATCCCACTCCATATCCCTCTCCATCTAACAACTAAGCTCTATGCCTATGTTCCCTTCAAGCAAATAAAACACTCAACCATGGGTTGCAAGCAAGTCGAAGTGCTCTCTTAGGCAATATAGGACTATGCTTTTTCTTTTGTTTTATTGTAATCAATATGCTTCTAGCATATTGAATGTTGTAATGATGATCATTTCTATGATTGTCTCATATATGCTTGAATGAATCTATTTTTATTTGCATAATTGTTGCTTTGCATATATATGTATTGTTCTCCTCACATATTTTTTGTAGCCAAGCTTTCCATAGCTCGTTTCCTTGGTGCTCTCAAATGAGGGGGAGCATACATCAACGGGGAGCTTTCTACCCGTTTAACTTCTTCTATGAAGCTTACTCGGTTTAAACTTTTTGATTTTACAAAAAGGGGGAGAAGAGAGTACTAAACTCTTAAATACTTGTCTAATAATAAATTTTAGACCTAATGAGTTTACGGTTTGGTAATAATCAAAAAGGGGGAGATTGTTGACATAAATAATGGCTAAAAACATTATTAACATATTATCAATATCTCTATGTTTTGATTATTACAAAACATAAACCCATTGAACTAAAATTTATGACATAAACAAGTATTTAGTGATTAATATTCTCTTTACATCCAAATCACTTAAGGTATCAATAAACAAAGTGTTTATTGCAATCTATGATCAAAGGAAAATTTCTCTAAATCACTAGAACTTTTATAAAATGTCATTAACACTTAATATCTTTTATAAAACATTTTTGGAATTAAAAGAATATGTTTAAATCACTATAAATATATGATTTCAAATTTCCAACTAAAAATGGAAAATTTTATCCAGAAAAACCTTCCCCACAAAAGGTCAAAAAAAACTCCAACGTTCAGGAGGGCGGCCCCCTTAATTATACTAGGCGGCCCCCTTAATCATTAAGGGGACCGGCCACGCTCCAGAACAGTATTTTTGCTCCCTATAAATACTAGTTCATTCCACAGATTTTTTTCACCTTTTGCACTCCTAAACTTGTTGTTCTTGATCTCCATTTCTATTATCTTAATCCTTTGATCATACATACATAAATCTTTGTTTCAAAGCGAACCAAACATCATCCTCTCAAGTGCAAGAGAAGAATACTTCTATCCTCCAAGACAAGAAGTATTACAACTTGTTGTGACCTCCACATCCAAGTTATTAGAGCATCATCAATTGTATCTATCTCTTTGTGTAATTAGTTATGAATATTTGATAGTAGATAGTTTAGCTAGGTATATAGATAGTGTGATTGGTTAGTAGTTTGTTGTGAAGGAGAAGAGTTAGGAAGTAGATTGTAGTGAAGAAGATTGGTGTGAAGTAGATAGGTGTGAAGTAGAAAGTTGTGAAGTAAATTGGTGTGAAGGTTGATTGGTGTGAAGAGGTTGTGTAGAAGTTGTGATTAAGTTGTGACGAAGTTGTGGTGTGTACTTTGGTGTGTAAGGTTTTCTCCGCCATAGGGGAGCTTGTTGACATAGTGAAGAAAACTCTCGAGTTAGGTGCTCGGGGAGTGGAGTAGGGCAAGGAAGGTGTCCTTGTAGCCGAACCACTATAAATCTCTTGTCTCGCGGTTCGATCTTTCCATCTCTCATTTATTTCTTTACTTACATTATTATTGCTATATCATACATATTTATTGTTGTTTATATTGTGCAAGACTTGAGATCACATATTATCGAATCTAAATTTTGAAAATAAAGAAAACACTAAAATAATCCTTTATAACAAATTAAAAAGACGTAAAACTATTCAACCCCCCCTTCTAGTTTTCCACAACAACTTTGGTCAGTGAAATATTAAATGTGAATAACTTCTACAACCATCAACTTTGTTCGGTGAATATTAAATAGGAACTTTATCTCACAAGTTTGGTCAGTAATTTGGCCAGTGAATATTAAATGTGAATAACTTCTACAACCATCAACTTTGTTCAGTGAATATTAAATAGGAACTTTATCTCACAACTTTGGTCAGTAATTTGGCCAGTGAATATTAAATGTGAATAACTTCTACAACCATCAACTTTGTTCAGTGAATATTAAATATGAACGTTATCTCACAACTTTGGTCAGTAATATGGTCAGTGAATATTAAATGTAAATATCCAACAATCAACTTTGAACTTTATCTCAATAAACCTAAAGTAATTGTTGAAAGTGAATTATGCATGCGTAATTGTTGAATTATTGTTGATATTTTAGTGAGTTGGTATTTTTATTGACATTTTTCATCAATAAACCTAAAGTAACATAACAATAATAATAATAAGTAACTAAAGTAAACATAATGATAGTTCTTGTTTTCAAGCTAAAATTACAAAATGCTAACAAATCACCGAACCACTAATAAAACATATCCAAAATAATATCTAGCTACTAATGCACTAAACTAATAGGTGTCGGTTCACCAATAGATCGAGTAGGTACAAACGGAACTACACCTTCGAACAATTCATGCAATATGGTCTCTCGAGCATTGCGTCCAAGTAAAGTTGTATCGGCCACCTGTCTAACTCTAAAACCACACATAAGCGTTTTCATAAACAATAGCATAAGTGGCCCACAATCACCGAAATGACCAGACTGCTGAGGGACATTGCTAGGATGATGAAAAGTAATCTGATAACTACTCGGATCAAAATCTCTAGACTCAAACCATCCAATTTTATGCAAGAATTGAGGAAATCTTTCTGTAAGACTATTTTTCATTTCTTGAAAGTAGTCTTGTTAACGGATATTAAGACTCTCAAAGCTATCGTAAAAAGATATCCTGCCTATTGGTATATTAAATACAGCGAGATACCAATGATGACGTCTCAGCAGTTTCTTGCGGCTGATGACCGTCCTACACCACCTGCTAGTCACCACACCGGTTCAGATGCTGATGACGAGTCTTCTGACTCCGATACTTCTGACACTGCTGCTTCTATTCCACCATCATCCCCGCCTGCACCGATTCGTCGGCGCAAGCGAGTGAGGATTCTTGAGCCCTATGAGCCTGAGCCTTTCGGAGAGTTGTTTCGATATCATGAGGGAGACTTTACCCGTAAATGCACGGATCGGAAACGAGTCTGTATTTTGCCTGCTTCTACTGTTACACCACCTGTACCTACACCTGTACCATCACCCACATCTGTACTACCACCTGTTTCTATGCCAGAGCTGACACCTGTGGCATCACCAGCACCTCCACCATCACCCGTATCACCCCCACCTAAGCCTCATCCTTACATGCTACCTACTTACACCGCACCCCACTCTTCTGAGGTTTTGCCACCCATGCCACCACCTACAGTTTTCTACTCTCAAACTACTACCGTACCGATACCATCACCTACTTCATCACCTGTTCCATCACCATCACCTGTTCCCACTGAGACCCCCACCTCACCCGGCATTCATAGATTGGTTGATGCCCGCTGATGGCCGTTCTTGTTGGATTACATTCGTAGATGGAGGTTGGTTGAGGGATCACCTAGGGCTGCTGAGCTTGGAGATGGCTGATGAGTGCTCAAACACTCATCATTTTTTGTCAAATCTGAACTGCAAAACATACAAAAACACTCAGTAATGCATCAAAATACCAAAAATATTTCAAAATTATGTTTTATATGTTTTAGATGCAAAATGAGTAAAAACAAATAAAAAACGCACAAAGTTTGCATAATTGGCAGTTTCAGTCCCCCAACTTTCATAAAATGTCAAAACTAGTCCCTGGTCATTCAAAATATGGAAAATTATCACCAAAGTTCCTTTTGAAATCATAAGTTGTCATATTTAGTCCTTTGGTGAAAAATCTCAAAAGTTTTGGAAAATTACAATTTTGGTCCCTGGAGTTTCAAACTTAGGCAGGATTGGTCCCTGGTGAAATATTTTTGAAAGAAAAATCATTTTGGGTCCTTGCGAAGTCACAAAATTCCTTTTTAGTCCTTGGTGTGAAGTTTTGAGGAAATGTCATGTTTGGTCCCTTAAGTTTGGCAATTTGTCAGTTTTGGTCCCCGGGATTTTTAAAAATGGAAAAATGCAAATTTGGTTCTTGGCATCATTAGTCCTTGTGAATATTTTGGAAATTTACAAAAACAGCCCTTGAACTTTCACCTAATTACATGAATAGTCCTTGTGATTTTGAAACTTAAATAAACCAAATCCAAATAACTAAACCCAATTCCAAAACCTGATCCACAGTCCACCCCAGCCCAAACCATGGCCCAATCCACCTTCCCTTTTAATATTATACCCGGTCAAACCAGGTCAACACCCTCACCCCCACAATTACTTTTCATCGTCCCTAACTTTCCCCTAATCCCTGGTGTTTGTCTCCCCCTCCTCCCATTGTATCACCAACTCCACCAACCTTCAATTAATTCCCACACCAACCCACACTAACCCCCCCCCCCTCCATTTATTACCCTTACCAAACCCAAACCTGCCAAAATGGTTTTTCCCGCCAAAAAAGGATTTGAACAGTGGGGATCAACTGAAGCTATCCAACGGTTACAATGCAAGTGGGAAAGTCTTTGTGGACCTTCAGGGCTTATAAAAGAAGAAGCAAAAATAAGAAACTTATCAGTTAGAGTAGTAGTAGTTATTTTAGTGTAGTTTAGATATCGTACTTAATATAGTTTGAATTCCAGTTACATTCCTTAGTGTAAAAGAGTTGTAATCAGTTCATATGGTGTAATTTAAACTATCTTTGCTCTTAATTTCAAGATTTCTCTAATTAATTCGACTTTGGCATTTTTAAGTAAATTTGACAAGTTTTCTTGATTATTGTTGAAAGCTGTTAAGATCATTCCAAATCTCTCTATTTTCACTTAGTAATAAGCTTTTGTAAGATTACTAATCATTAAAATCAGTTTAGTTCAAGTTTACAAAAAAAATCCAAAAATATAAATAAATAGTGTAAAATAAAAAAAAATCACTGAAGAAGATGGATGAACAGTGAATCAGGGTCAAAAAGGAGTTGGAACTTGGTTTAGTGTCTCAGGGAGACAATAGGTCAGGGATTGGGAGTCCTATTTTGGTTTGAGCACAAAGGACCATTGTAAGCCACATTTATGATTTTCACCATTTTACTTTAGATCTGCTCAGTTTAGCTAAATTGCTTTTAAATCTTCTTAATATAGCTTATTAAAGTTTAGTTTGAGCTTTAGTTGTGTTTGTGTAAGCTCTAGTTTGATTTTCCACTTGCAACTGTCTAAATATAGCATAAGTTGTTCTCATATGTTTTTGCTGTTAATTGTGGTAATTTGTTGCTCGTTTAGTCTTTAAATCATTTAAGTTGCTGAGTTAGATCATTAGTTTGGGTAAATAAGCTCTAAAACATCAAAACATAGTGTAACTACTTCCATTAGGGGTGTTTGGTTTAACACTGCCTAAGTGATTTGGTGGTTTTATTGTGAGTAATTGTTGTCTCTGCATGTTACAATAGGGTAGTATAAGTTAAGTTAACCTTTATATACAAGTTCATATTTGCCTAAAGTCAAAATCATAAATAAATTTCCCCCACAGTTAACTGTGAGGGTTTTGGGACCTCAATTCCATCACATTAGCTCATAACTTTCATCCTTAGCTTGCTATAGCTTCATCTTAGCCTATAATAACTTATTTAGTATGTAGGATCAATCAGAAGTTCATATTAGTCAACTTGTTAAGTTTTTCACAAAAGTCAAAAGTTAGTTGTGAAGAAAAAACCAAAAATTCAAGGAATTTTATAGAATTGTGTATTTGGAATCAGGCTT
>JARVZY010002295.1:0-46417 GCA_030686995.1 Artemisia argyi | reverse complement strand
AGTTGTAGTCAAAGATGTTGGAAGATTCTCGATCTTCTCTTGGTGGAGTTGGTCATACTCTAGTTCAGTAAACCCTAGTATATTAGGTTGTGATAATTTACATTTTCCAGAAAAATCCCTAGTATATTAGGTTGCGAGTCTATGATAAATAATATACAGTCTGTTAGGTTTATCTTGGATCACATTGTGTGTACCCTTAGAGGGAGAGGTGTGGTGATGAGGCATCACCTCCTCATTTGGGGCCCACGGGAGCCACATCACCCCAACACCTCTTCACAACTAACCCCTCCTCACTCATAACTAACCTCAACTTACTCATTTGGGGCCCACCACTTACAACATTTTTTTTATTATTCAAAATTTCAAATAAACTAAATTCATTTTATTCAAATAATACAAATAACATTTTTTTTAAGTTACATAATAATAATAATAATAATAATAATAATAAAAAAAAAAAAAAAAAAAAAAAAAAAAAAAAAAAAAAAAAACAACTTCTTAACTTTACACACACCACACACTTCCAAATCATTTACGTCTAATAAATATCATTTGCACCACACATACACTTTCCAAACCATTTCCATCCAACACAGAATATATATATATATATATATATATATATATATATATATATATATATATATATATATATATATATATATACTTCTTCTTCTTCTTCAAGCTTTGGCTGCACACACACACTTCCAAATCATTTACAATTACAAATCATTTACAAAATAATTACAAAACAATTACAAAAGAAAGGAAAAAAAAAAAAGGACACAACTTGCAGTCTTCTCCCTCGTCACGCAGACGACGAGCTCCTCCACAACGAGCCACGGCGAGCAAGAGAGGGTGTGGTGGCGAGCTCCGGCGAGCTCCACGTCGGACGACGAGCTACCATGGCGAGCCCACACCTCTCCCTCTTATAATCACACACGCATGGATATAAATCATTTGTAGGAATGAGTGGTTCTAGTAGCATATGTGGTCAAAATTTTCAAGAGACTTAAAAAATAACGAAGAACGTGGCTCACCTAGAGTCTAATGATTGTAGGAATGAGTGGTTCTAGTAGCATATGTGGAGAAACTAATGAGCCAAATGGGTATGGATCCTAAAGTACGGAAAAATAGTCGCAAGGTTTATCATTGGGGGGATTATCCGGTTGAAGATGGAACACAAATTTATAACTATTTTATTTAAGTTACTTAGTTTTTATTAATAATAATAATAATAATAATAATAATAATAATAATAAGTTTATATATCAGCACACATTTTTCGAAAGGTTAAATTAATTAATACTGTATATTTCTTTAGTGAAATATGGCCTTAATGGGCCTTTTAAGAGCATAAAATACTAGGCTCTAATATGTAGCCCCGACCACTTCTATGAATATTAAGGCAATATCTATCGTTTGAAATATTTTTAGATCGGCGGCTTCCTACTTCTGTGTTTCAATGGTATGCGCGGTTAAGCGGCCTTGGGAGCCACCAGTTATTCAGATCAAGGCGAAGAGAAAAAGGTTTCGACCTATTCAAATCAAGGTGATTTATTATTATTGTTAATTTTTATATTACATTATATCTTTTATGAAATGTGTATTTGTTAGTAGTTGTGTATGATAATAGTGATTAAATTTTGTAGTTTGAGTCCATGTTTTCGTTAAACTACAAGCACTTTGGTAACGAATATATTAGTTTCTTAGGGTTTCATGATGATTTGAATTTTAAATTCTAATTTCATATAGTAGGGTTTTTATATTTTTATTTTATGTGTTTATGTATATGTACAACTTTATTTATGGTGTATGTAAAAGTTGTTATATATAAATTGTTGCACTTGTTGATGGCTTGAATTTATGAAGGGGGGCCGTCAAGAGTCAAATCCAAATGATTTCATTAGCCAAATGCCGGATGAAATTCTTAATATGATAGTGTGTCGTTTGCCTATAGAGGACGTGGTGGTCACGGGTTGTCTCTCCACTAGATGGGTGGACTTGTGGTGTGACTTAGACAAATTGAACTTTGATGGTAGTGAAAGGTTATGTGAGCAGGATAAGTTTATTGATAAGGTGACCAGTGTCATCCAAAACCCAAAAATCCCAATGGTTCAACGCTTTAGGGTTCATTCTGATCATTTGGGTTATCAGTACAAGAAATTTATTGATAATTGGCTCAAGTTTGCTATAAAGAAAAAGTTTGCGTTACTTGAACTTGATTTTGGGTGTAGCCACAATTCTAACAAAGTAGGAGGACCATATACTTACAGATGGTTATCCTCCAATTCTCTCAAAAGGGTCTTCTTGAAGGGTGTTACAGTGGTTGATGTAGGCCTACATGACGGGTAAAGGTGCAATGGGTCACAACGGTATAAACTAAAATGCGGAAGCAAAACCTTCGTTTGACAACACCTACCCAAACCCGTATGAACCTATGAGGAAGTAAACATATAAGGCACACTAACCACAACTATAAACAGCCCCTAAAAGTATCAAATCAGCCCCTAACAGCAGGTAATAATAGTAATCAAGCACACAACAAGAACACCAAACTTTTAGCGTGGAAAACCCTAAAACGGGTAAAAACCACGGGACAACTAGTGCCGCTTAAATCCGCTATCAACCAAGAGAGGTACACAAAGTCTTCTCTAGATAACACTAGAGGTATACAACAAACATCATAATCTTGGAATCAACATCAAGATATATGGCAACAAACAAAGAACAAGAAAGGAAGAATATCACCAAAACTGATGCAATCTGCCTGGGCAAGAAACAGGACTTCCAGGCCTCAAAATCAGAATCCCTACGGCCAAAACTTTCCTTTATATGTAAGGAAGCTACTGTCCAAAAATCGTGACGATCCAATGGTTCAATCTCCGGTGATCGTACAAACACTGCTGTTGGGTTTTGGGTGATATTTAACTCCGAAAATCTTCTTTCTTTTTCTCCTTTTTTCTCTCACTTCACTCTTGTTTGATACACTTCTAACAGCTGAACATTATGCATAAATAAGGGACTAAAATGGACCCAAGATGGGCCTTAAAGTGTTGGGCTCTTAACCTCATGGGCTAAGAAAATACCCAACAAATCTCCCCCTTTTCTGCCTATGAGGAAGAGTTCGCCATCCCGGCGATCGAGCAACAGACCTTGAGCTTCTCCCTTGCCAATGGCTTGGTCAACATATCGGAACCATTATCATCGATATGAACTTTATCAAGTTCAAAAAACCCATCTTCAATAGCATCTCTAATCCAATGATACCTCACATCAATATGTTTTGTTCGCTTATGAAACATAGAATTCTTCGCAAGGTGAATAGCACTTTGATTATCACAAAGAACCACGTAGCGCTGTTGCTTGAAGCCAAGCTCCTGCAGAAACCTTTTCAACCACAATAGTTCTTTGCACGCTTCTGTTGCCGCCACATACTCAGCCTCTGTTGTAGACAAAGCCACACACTTTTGCAATCTAGATTGCCATGAAACAGCTCCCCCTGCAAAGGTCATTAAATATCCAGAAGTGGATTTCATGTTGTCCTTATTTCCCGCCATATCTGAGTCTGTGTAACCAACAAGCACGGGCTTCCCATTTCCAAATGTGATACCCAATTTGGAAGTACCTCACAGATATCTAAATATCCATTTAACAGCTTCCCAATGCTTCTTACCAGGATTTGACAGGAACCGACTGACAACACCAACTGCATGAGCTAAATCCGGCCTTGTACACACCATAGCATACATCAAGCTACCAAACGCTGAGGCATATGGAACTCTATCCATCTTTTCAATGTTCTTTTTGGAAGAAGGACAATCTTTATCAGTTAGCTTAAAGTTGGGAGTAAGAGGGGAACTCACCACTTTAGCTTTATCCATGTTGAACCTGCACAACACCTTTTCAATGTATTGCTCTTGTGATATATGCAACTTCTTGGCACCTCTATCACGGAAAATTCGAATGCCAAGGATCTGTTTTGCTGTCCCCAAGTCTTTCATAGCAAAAGACTTGCTCAAATCTCGCTTCAGTTGGGCAATTCTTCCAACGTTCTTGCCAACAATCAGCATATCATCAACATATAGCAACAAGATGATGAAGTCATCATCACCAAATCTCTGAAAGAAAACACAGTGATCTGAAGAGGTCTTTCGGTAGCCTTGCTTCCCTATAACCGACTCAAACTTCTTGTACCACTGTCTCGGTGCTTGCTTCAACCCATACAAACTTTTTTTAAGTCTACACACGTAGTCTTCCTTCCCCTTAACCTGAAAACCTTTAGGCTACTCCATGTAGATTTCTTTATCCAGATCACCATGAAGAAAAGCTGTCTTGACATCCATTTGCTCCACCTCAAGATCGAGGCTAGCCGCCAAACCAAGAACAACTCGAATAGATCCCATCTTCACGACTGGAGAGAAAATCTCATCAAAATCAATACCTCTTTTCTGACTGAAACCTTTTACCACTAATCTGGCCTTGTATCTCGGTCTAGAAGTATACTCATCAGTCTTCAATTTGAAAACCCATTTGTTCTTCAAAGCTCTCTTGCCCTTAGGCAACTCTACCAGCTCAAAGGTATTGTTTTTATGCAAGGAATTCATCTCATCTTGCGTGGCTTCAGACCATTCTTTCTTGTGTTCATCTTCCATAGCTTCTTCATAAGACCCGGGCTCTCCCCCATCAGTGAGTAAAACACACTCATGTATAGAATAGCGTGTGGAAGGATGATGATCTCTAGTGGACCGTCTAACCGGAACGAATGGTGGCATAGGTACTGGTAACTCAGGATGAACGTCTTCATCTAGGTATGGTTGCTCTTGAGCATCAACATCATCAGCACCATGTTCTTCATCATTCTGAATATCATCTCCGAACTGTGCATCAAAATGTCTTGGAGGAACCGGATCTAAATCAATAGGATCATCATTATGTTGAGGAATTGTCTCCTTCTCAGCATTCTCAACATCTTTCAAAATTTGGTCTTCGTCAAACTCTACATCTCGGCTACGAACGAGTTTCTTTTGAACTGGATCATACAACCTGTACCCAAGTTCATCTTGACCATACCCGAGGAATACACATGGCTTAGACTTCACATCAAGCTTTGATCTTTCATCTTTGGGAATATGCACAGATGCCTTGCATCCAAAGACTCGTAAATGACGGTATGAAACATCTTTGCCGCTCCAAACCCTGTCAGGAACATCAAAGCGCAAAGGAACACAAGGGGTTAGATTAATAACATGTACCACCGTATTCAAAGCTTCACCCCAAAAAGAAGCAGGCAACCCTGCATGTGAAAGCAAGCATCTAACTCTCTCAACCAAAGTTCTATTCATCCGCTCTGCTAAGCCATTCAACTGCGGTGTCTTCTGTGGAGTCTTTTGATGCTGAATTCCATGCTCTCTACAATAAGCATCAAAGGGGCCAATGTATTCACCTCTATTGTCGCTTCGAATACATTTAGGTTTCTTCACTGTCTGCCTCTCAACTAAAGCATGAAACTGCTTAAACACATCCAATACTTGATCTTTAGTCTTCAAGGTATACACCCAAACCTTTCTTGAGTGATCATCGATGAAAGTGACAAAATACGAATACCCACCAAGTGTTTTAGTCTTCATGGGACCACAAACATCGGAATGTACCAGATCAAGTATGTTCTCCATTCTGAAAGGAGACCGACTCTTAAAAGCAAGTCTAGTTTGCTTTCTTGCCAAACAGTGAGAACACTTCTTCAAGTTGATATCATGCACACCGGTTAACACATTCTTCTTAGAAAGAATAGACATCCCCTTTTCACTCATGTGACCAAGTCTCTTGTGCCATAACTCGGTCATATCATCATTGTCTACAGCATTGACAATGCTCTTGGAGATCTTCGGATGTGTCATATATAACTTGGATTCCCTTTTCCCTCTTGCAACAATCAAGGATCCGAGAGTCACTTTCCACAAGCCATTACCAGAACTGTTGTGGTAACCATCTTCGTCAAGAAGACCTGTTGAGATAATATTCAGTCTCATATTTGGGACATGTTTCACATTATGTAAAACCAATTCCATCCCTGTGTCAAACTTCAAACAAATATCTCCAAAACCAGCAATCCTAGATAGCCCAGTATTACCCATCCTAACAACACCGAAATCACCTGGTGTGTAAGATGAAAAATATTCTTTTCGTGTTGCAACATGACACGTAGCACCACTGTCAAGAATCCAACTCGAATCATCATGAGCAAGGTTAACCATATCATAATCAGAACAAACAAAGAACTCATCCGTGGTGGTATTTACTTCAGTACTGTCATCACCATCATCATCTTTCTTGTGTTTGTTCTTCTGGTTGTTGTAGTTTTTCTTCTTGTTCTCCTTTTTAAACTGTCTGCAAAACTTCATTGTGTGTCCCTTCTTGTGACAATGATAGCATTCAACATCAGCAAATTTTCCTTTGCTGGAACTACTGCGATGATTACATCTGTTACTCGGACCTCTACTTTGACTTCTCCCCCGCCTTTCAGTGACCAAGACGTCTGACTGTGAAGAAGAACCTTGTGACTTTCTTCTCATTTCTTCATTCAGAATACTGCCTTTAGCCAATTCCATGGTGATAACACCATCTGGTGCAGAGTTGGACACAGATGTCCTAAAAGTCTCCCAAGTATCTGGTAAAGTACCAAGAAGCCACAAGCCTTGAATCTCATCTTCAAACTTGATACCCATGCTTGCAAGCTGATTTATAATACCCTGAAAAGCATTTAAGTGATCAGTAATAGGAGACCCATCAGTATACTTTAATCCCATCATTTGCTTGATTAAGAACAACTTGTTATTTCCAGTTTTTCGTGCATATAACTGTTCAAGTTTGTTCCAAAGAGTACGAGCATGTGTCTCCTCACAAATATGGTTCAAAACATTATCATCAACCCACTACCTAATATACCCGCAAACCTGTCTATGCAAAATAGTCCATTCTGCATCTGTTTTGTTCTCAGGTTTCTCAGCACTAAAAACAGGCAAGTAGTAATCTTTAACATAAAGGAGATCTTCCATCTTTCCTTTCCAAACATGATAATTAGAACCATTCAAACTAACCATCCTACTTGTATTAGCTTCCATCATTCAAACAGGTTAAGTCCCCAAACCAAGAACCAAGCTCTGATGCCAATTTGACGGGTAAAGGTGCAATGGGTCACAACGGTATAAACTAAAATGCGGAAGCAAAACCTTCGTTTGACAACACCTACCCAAACCCGTATGAACCTATGAGGAAGTAAACAGATAAGGCACACTAACTACAACTATAAACAGCCCCTAACAGTATCAAATCAGCCCCTAACAGCAGGTAATAATAGTAATCAAGCACACAACAAGAACACCAAACTTTTAGCGTGGAAAACCCCAAAACGGGTAAAAACCACGGGACAACTAGTGCCGCTTAAATCCACTATCAACCAAGAGAGGCACACAAAGTCTTCTCTAGATAACACTAGAGGTATACAACAAACATCATAATCTTGGAATCAACATCAATATATATGGCAACAAACAAAGAACAAGAAAGGAAGAATATCACCAAAACTGATGCAATCTGCCTGGGCAAGAAACAGGACTTCCAGGCCTCAAAATCAGAATCCCAACGGTCAAAACCTTCCTTTATATGTAAGGAAGCTACTGTCCAAAAATCGTGACGATCCGACGGTTCAATCTCCGGTGATCGTACAAACACTGCTGTTGGGTTTTGGGTGATATTTAACTCCGAAAATCTTCTTTCTTTTTCTCCTTTTTTCTCTCACTTCACTCTTGTTTGATACACTTCTAACAGCTGAACATTATGCATAAATAAGGGACTAAAATGGACCCAAGATGGGCCTTAAAGTGTTGGGCTCTTAACCTCATGGGCTAAGAAAATACCGAACACTACAATCTTGTCTAAAAAATTCACCACTTCTTGAAACGTTATCCCTTCACAATGTGGGATATTATAACTACTTTAACCTTTACAATGTGGGAAATTTCCATGTTGGTGGTCGGGATCTTAACTTGAAACACTTACAAGTGCTGGATTGTTTCGTCCGTTCTATTCTTTTATATTCCTTTGACCTTTTGTCATTCACTTATGAGGGTACAAATAGAGAAATAAGTCTCACAGATCTTCCGAAACTTAAAGAATGCAAAATTGATATTGAAAGAGGTTATTAGTTAGAAAATACTTTCTTCAGTTGGATCTCATTATGTCCTTCGTACATTCAAGTTCTTTCCCTCGACATTGGTCTCCCACAGGTTAATAATTCACCTCTTACGTGTTGATATTTTTTTTATGGAAATTGTGTGACAGAGTGGTCTCTTGTCTTTACAGGAAAATTTGAAGTTGAATTCTATTCCTTTTCTTCCAAATGTCAAGAAGTTGAGGCTGACATTTGATGTTATAAACGATGATAGCTTGCTAGAATTCACTAACATAGCTAAAGCTTGTCCAACTTTGGAGACATTCACAGTTAAGGTACATATTTAGGCTATGTTCAATGTTGAAGTAAAACCTTGTAAGTGGGTCCTGCCGTTAAGCTAGCCGCTCGGTCTCTGATAATACCCTGCACAAGAGTAGCACACGTTAGGCTCGCCTTGGATTTTATCCCAAGACCAACCTCCGGTGTGAGGATGAGTATGTGAAAGGATGAAGGGTTTGTAATAAATTCTGGTGAGAGTACTGTGTGTGTATTAGTTGAGTCATAAATGAAGTGAAGGGTATTTATACTACTCACCTCATTACCTACTCTGCCTTAGGAAGGAGCAAGGCCATACCTGGTTGTTGGATGTCAGAACAAGTGGGCGACACGATCCCTAAAATCCTGGGATTGTGTTATGTCCTCGGTTTACGCCCGTTGAGGCTTTTCCTTCGGCATGTGCCCTTCGGCTCGGTATATATGAGCCGAATGGTTACCAGCAATTCGGCTACGTACGTCAACATGTCCCCCCCCCCCCCGTATTGGAGTATCGGTTCTAACTGGTGTTCCAATTCCGTTATGTGTGTGGGTGCCGTTGTTCCCTTGCCGTTGTGATGCGGATGTTGCGCGTTTTTGTATGAAGTTTATTCACTGCGTTAAAATTACCCTTATGCCCCCCTTTGACAGCTGGTTACCACTTAATTTTTGCACATACATCAAACGGTCACAGCTTAGCCACGTGTCGAGGGCAGTACACGATGCGACGTTTCACGCATTCCCATACCGACTATATATATACTACTTTACTCTTCATTTTTACCTTTTACTGTGTTTTTCCTCAATTCTCTTCGGTTGCTTCTTGTTATTTTGCAAAGCTATTCCGAGGTGCGTTTCCACCTTTCTTATTTTTGCTACTTCGTATTGTTTTTGACCATGGCTGTAAGTGAACCTGGGGAGATGAACATTCCGGTTGACCCTCCTTTGTTATTGACAGCCAAACCCCCCGGTAAGTTTGATATGCATATGCACCCGTCTAGGCTTTCCCAGAGAGATTTAGACGATATGATAATAGAATTTGGAATCCCGTTAGATCTTCATCCCATACTTCCCCCCCCCCCCCCCCCAGATCTCACCATGAACGAGTTGCCGGGAGACAAAATAGGGGTGTACGTTCAGCTCATGAGGTTAGGGGGCGTTAGGATACCCTTCTCAGCTTTCCTTTTAAGCGTCATAGATCATTTTAACGTACATTTGTCTCAGTTAGTTCCGTTGGGTGTAAATAGGGTGACGTTGTTTGAGGTTCGGTGTTATAGTTTATCGGTTGTGCCCACTGTTTCCCTCTTCCGAGTGTTTTACTGGTTATGTAAGCAGGGACATTGGTTCTCATTTGAACATCGGACGGGTAAACATGTCAAGACGTGTTTTACCGAGATTTTGATAAGTTTGAAACGGTGGAAGGATTTTTTCTTTTTGATTGACCGAAGGGCTATACCGAACGCTATGCCTTGGAGGCATAGGGATTCCCAGATAACCGATCGTTTCCCAACCGGTTATTCTCAGCGAGATGCCAACACGCTGGCTCTTCGACCCATAATACTTCGGAAACCCCCGACCAGTCTTCTTTGGGTGTATGGGCTTACCAACACCTTCCGGATATAAGGCCATCATCTTGTTATCAAGAATGCCGGAGGGGAGGGTAAGAAGGGGTGCTTATTATTATTACTATTTACTTTGTACCACCTCTGCTTGTTTTAATTGCGTGTTTTTCTTTGTAGTGATCACTATGTCCGAGTATCTTGAGCTTCCAGAACTCGAAGGATCTGTTGTGAGCAAGGGAGATCCGTTGCCGGAGAACCAACCCCGTCCAAAAAAAACTGCCGAGCCCCTCTCCCCTGACGTTGCCATTCCCGAGAAAACTTATGCGCAATTAACGGTTGAAACGGCCAATTCCGATGTGGTGGCTGCTCGGGAAGAAAAGGAAAGAAAGAAACAGCAAACCCATCCTGTTGGTAAGAAGAGGGCTGCGGCTGGGCCGAGCGGTCAGCCTAAAAGGAGGAGAAAACTACAGGTCGAAGAGGAAGTCATTGCATCCGAGGAGCATACAGTGGATGCGAATCCTCTCAACCAGGCTGAGCCGTCGGAAAGGGCCGAGCAGGAGAATGACGGTGGTCAAGGGCCGAATGGTCCGGTTGAGAACGCCGAAGAGGAGCATCATTCCCAGGAAAGATCCAACACTCCTCCTGCTCAGGGCAACGAAGGGTTTCAGAATAATCCCCCTCCGACCCCATCTGATGGTAAGAGCCATCTTCCTTTTCCTCATCTGGTTCTAAGGTATATTTATCTTTACCTGAACGTTTATGTCTTCTTGTATAGCCCATTCAGAGCATCAAGATTCTAGAGCTCATCTGCAGTCCGGAGAGAACCGACCGCTGTCTGAAGGTGTGTTTACTTATTTATATATGTGTATATATTTTTTCCTCCCTTTCTCTCTCTTTTTTTTTTTTTTTTTTTTTTTTTTTTTTTTTACTAAGTCCTTTGGCTTTACTATTTTCAGGTCACACTGACTTGACCGGAGGTTACTTTATCCCCGGTTGGACTCTCAGGGATGACGTTCGTATGAACTCATTCCGAGCGTGTCGTGAGATGATGTTTACATCTTGCCACCCCTGCCGAAGAGGAAGCGCTGGCCGGACTGAATAATAATCAGCTTGTCCGCCAGTCATACATCAATAGTGGTTCCGGTGTGGTACTTCACGCAGAGGTGTTGAAGAGGTTTAGCCAATTGAACCGAGATTACCGAGAGCTAGAGGCTACTCATGGGGAGTGTGAGTCTATTGTCGATGGGTTGAAGGACGAGAGGGATGCCCAAATTGAAAAATTCGAAACCTTGCTGAAAGAGCTCCGTGCGTTGGAAAAAGAACAGCAGGATGAGAGGAGTGCAGCCTCCATCCGGGAAAAGGGGTTGGTTGATCAACTGGAAGAAATCGAGAAGGAGAAAAATGAGGCAACAAGTTTGACCGCTTCTCAGATTTCTAAAATTGAGGAGCTTGAGAAGAAACTGGCGGAGAAGTCCAAGGAGGCCGAAAGGCTTTCGGCGGAGAACAAGAGTTTGACTGCTCAGCTGGCCGTTGCCGAGGTTGTTCGCCAGAATACCGTTAAGGAACTAATCCCTGCAGCCTTCCGAAGGCTTCTCCAGAGTGATGAATACAAGAAAAGTCTTGGAAGGGTCTATAGCTTGTCCTATTCCGGGGGGTTCATAGACGGTGTTTGTACCGAAAGAAAACCGGAGGATGCGGAAAAGGTTTTGCAGAAGATCAAAAGACTTAACATGGAGGCCCCAAAACTCTGGAAGCCGGAATATCATAAGCTCTTCTCAGCTGAATATCCGTATGTTCAGAAGCTTGCGGAATCTTTCCCTCTTCCTCTTGGTGATCAGATGAACCTCCTACCGGAGGAGCCTGTTAAGAAGACAACTCCTACTCCAGCTGTTGCTCCCACTCCCCCATAGGTTGATTAGGATTTTATCCGGGGTGACTGTACCCCTTTTTGTATCTCTATTTGGATTGTAACAAGTATTTTAGCACATTTTGAATTGTACTTGTGTTACGGAAGAACGTTTTTGTTCATATATACATGATCGTTCCGTTCTTATGCGCTCTCTTTTTTTTTTTTTTTTTTTTTTTTTTATGAGTTTGTGTAACTTTACATGAGTTTGTGTAACTTAGTTCTGGACGGAGTGTTTTTGCACGATCCGTATAAGTAAATGGACGGAGTGTTTTTGCACGATCCGTATAAGTAGATGGACGGAGTGTTTTTGCACGATCCGTATAAGTAATTGGACAGAGTGTTTTTGCACGATCCATATAAGTAATTGGACGGAGTGTTTTTGCACGATCCGTATAAGTAATTGGACGGAGTGTTTTTGCACGATCCGTATAAGTAGATGGACGGAGTGTTTTTGCACGATCCGTATAAGTAATTGGACGGAGTGTTTTTGCACGATCCGTATAAGTAGATGGACGGAGTGTTTTTGCACGATCCGTATAAGTAATTGGACGAAGTGTTTTTGCACGATCCGTATAAGTAGATGGACGGAGTGTTTTTGCACGATCCGTATAAGTAGATGGACGGAGTGTTTTTGCACGATCCGTATAAGTAATTGGACGGAGTGTTTTTGCACGATCCGTATAAGTAATTTGCACAGTCTTTAGGAAAATTCGCTTCCCGTAACGCGGGGAATACGTAAGCTATCATTAATTGTCATAAACATTTTACATAAAGCAGTTTCGTAAGTTGATTGCATGACAAGTCCGAGGAATTTCCCTGTCGTCCATACCAGCAAGTTTGTATGAACCGTTTTGGTGCGCTTCCACTACCCTGTATGGTCCTTCCCAATTCGGACCCAGTTTTCCCTGATTTTCAACCCGGCTAGCCTCGTTTTTCCGGTAGACAAAGTCCCCAATCTTGAAAGCCATCGGTTTAACTCTTCGGTTATAGTATTGTTCGACCTTCGCTTTATACTTTGCTTCACGAATCGCCGCCATTTCACGCCTTTCTTGCAAAAGATCCAAATTTAGCCGTTGTTGCTCTTCGCTATCCTCCGGATTGTAGAGCATGGTTCGGTGTGTAGGCATTCCTATTTCCGCCGGTATCACTGCTTCACTGCCGTATGTCAGGCTAAAAGGCGTTTCACCATTGCATGTTTTCATCATGGTTCGGAAGGCCCACAAAACATTCGGCAGTTCATCTGCCCATCCGGCCCTTTCCCTTCCAAGTCTAGTCTTTATGCCATGCATCAAGCTCTTGTTTGCTCTTTCAACTAATCCGTTTGCCTGTGGATGTGCTACAGCGGTGTTTATTTGCTTTATCTTTAGCTTCTCACACCATCCTTTAAAAGGATCATTAACAAAGTTTGTTCCATTGTCTGTAACTATGATTCCTAGTAGGCCGAATCGACAAATGATATTTTCCCAAACGAATTTCTTCACGTCCTTTCCGGTGGTTTTGACTAACGGTTTGGCTTCTATCCATTTCGTAAAGTAGTCTACCTCTACAATCACATATTTCAACCTTCCGGGTGCTTCTGGAAAGGGACCCAACATATCCATTCCCCATTGATAGAAAGGCCATGGTGCCATTACGGATGTTAAATTGGTTTTGGGCAGCTTTGGTACCGGAGAGTGGATTTGACATGAGTCACATTTCTGAATCTCTTCTCTTGCATCTTTATGCATTGTCGGCCAGTAATACCCCTGCCTTATCAACTTAGCCACTACCGACCTGGGACCGGAGTGCATTCCACACATCCCCTCATGAACCTCTCTAATGATGTAGTTTGCTTGTAGAGGTCCTACACATCGTAGCATTAGGTTTAAGTAAGACTTCTTGAAGAGCACACCATTTTCCATTACGTACTGCGGAACTTTCATTCGTAAGGTCCTTGCCTCATTGGTATCCGTAGGCCAGACACCTTCGTCCAAACACCGAATGATGGGGGTCATCCAATTGTCTTCTTCTTCTTCGACTATTGCTCCCACCTGTTTCTCTTCAGTTGACGGTTTCCGCAACACTTCAACCAGTATTTCTTTGGTAAGATGGTTGAAAGCTACCGATGCTAGTTTGCTCAATACATTGGCTTTGTGATTCTGGGTTCTTGGTATGTTGTAAATTTTGAACTTTTTGAAGCTCCCAATATACTCTTTTGCTTTTGCTAGGTACTGAATCATACTTTCCTTGGTTGCCACGAAATTTCCGTTTATTTGGCTTGCGACTAATTTAGAGTCAACTCTTACTTCCAACTCCTCCGCCTTCATTTTCTTAGCAATTCTTAAGCCGGCTAAGAGCGCTTCGTATTCTGCTTCGTTATTGGTACTTGGGAAGTCGAGACGAAGTGCATACGTATGTTCGACCAAATCAGGTCCGATCAGTACCAATCCCGCTCCGGATCCTTTCTTGCTGGAGGCTCCATCTGTGTAAAGAATCCAGTTGCCCGCTTTTGAGACGTCTTGCACCTCTTCCTCTCGGGATCTTTGTTCAGCACCTTCCGGCTCAACAGAGATTTCCGAAATAAAATCCGCGAGAACCTGTCCCTTGATTGCATTTCTCGGACTATAATCTATATCATAAGCTCCCAGCTCAACCGAATATTTGGCCATTCTTCCTGATGCTTCGGCTTTGTTAAGAATTTGTTTTATGGGCTGATCCGTTATGACTTTTATTGGGTGAGCTTCAAAATACCTTCTCAGTCTACGAGACGCGTGTAACAGAGACAGAGCCAACTTCTGAACCGGAACATAATTCCTCTCGGCTTCTTGCAATGTTCGGCTCACGTAATGAACAGGCAGTTGTCTATCCTCCTTCTCGGCCATCAGTACTGCACTAACGGCACCTTTGGCTGCAGCGAGGTACATGTACAAGACTTCTCCCTTCTTGGGGGTAGATAATGTTGGTAGATCTAGTATTAACTTTTTGAGTGACTGAAAAGCAGCCTCGGCCTCTTCCGTCCATTTGTATTCTTCCTTGTTTTCTTTGGTTATGTTTTTCAATGTGTCAAAAAATGGGAGTGATCTTTCAGCCGACCGGGAAAGAAATCTGTTCAGTGCGGCTAATTTCCCGCTCAGAGATTGCATTTCTTTTAAAGTCTTTGGGGATTGCATTTGTGAAATTGCCTTCGTTTTCTTGGGGTTTGCTCTGATGCCTTCGGAAGTTATCATGTATCCTAGGAACTTTCCTTCTTCTACACCAAATGAGCATTTCTTAGGATTCAACTTCATGTTGATCTTCCTTAGGTTATCAAAGGTCTCGGCAATATCTGCCAACATCTCTTTTTCCCCTTTACTTTTAATCACCATGTCATCCACGTAAGCTTCCAAGTTTCTTCCTATTTGTGTCCGGAAGGCCGAATCAACTAGACGTTGGTAAGTCGCCCCTGCGTTTTTCAGGCCAAACGGCATCTTTGTGTAGCAATAAGTTCCTTGTTCTGTGTAGAATGTTGTCTTTTCTTCGTCCTCCTCCGCCATTTGTACTTGATGGTACCCCTTATACGCGTCCAAGAAGCATTTGTACTTGTATCCTACCACCGACTCAATTTTCCAATCAATCTCAGGGAGAGGGTAATAATCCTTCGGACAGGAAGAATTCAAATTTTTGAAATCAATACACATGCGCCAACTTCCGTCACATTTTTTGACCAACACTGGATTGGAAATCCACGTAGGATATCTTACCGGCCTAACAATACCGGCTCTCAGCCACTCCTCCACCTCCTTTAATATCACTTGATTCTTTTCGGCCGAGAGGCTTCTTCTTTTTTGAGCGACCGGAGTGTCTGAAACATTCACGTTCAAGTGATGTTTTATTAGTCTCCTAGGAACACCGGTCATGTCCGAGGGTTGCCAAGCGAACACATCGTTATTCCTTCTTAGAAATTCGACAAGATACCTCCGACATTCCGTGGAGAACCCAGTACCTATAGCAACCAGTTGGTCCGGATACGCTGGGTTCACAAGCACCCCTTCCGTCGAGATATTCTCCACGGCCTTCTCCTCAGGTATTGCTTTCCCTCGTGGGTTATCCTGTTGGCTTTCCTCTATCCTTCGGCACTGCAGAACGGACGCAGATCTAGCTTTTACGGTGGCCACCCCTCGGGGTGTGGGAAACTTGATCATGGAGTGGATGGTGGATGGAACGGCCCTAAGCCCCTTCAACCCCGTCCTTCCAAGTATAACATTGTAAGGTGACGGGGATTGTACCACACAGAATTTCATTATGGTCTTTCGGAACAAACCATTATCACCAAATTTTACCTCTAGCTCTATCTTTCCCAACGGCCTGTTTGTTTCTCCGGAGAAACCAATCAACGAAGTATTGGTTTCTTCCAATCTCTCCTTAATGGATGCATCTAAATTACGGAAACAATGCTCATACATTACGTTGACAGAAGACCCTTCGTCTACATATATTCTCCTTACTAGATATCCTTCTATGTCTCCCTCTATGATAAGTGGTTCTTCTGACAAATCACTTGTTGATATGGACGGGAATACTATCGGTACTTTCATCCAACCTTCGTCCCAGCCTCCGTACTTTCTTTTCTGGACGATGGAAGAGCTCTGAATCATGTTAATCACCTTATTCTTACCTTTGTCCTCTCTTTTAGGGAAATCCCTATTTCCTCCGGCATCCCTTTGCTTCCAGTCTCTGAGTAGGTGATCAAGTTTCCCTGACTTCAATGCCGTTTCTAATTGCTTTTTGAGTTGGTGACAATCGTTCGTGAGGTGGCCCCTCTCACCGTGGTATTCACAAAACCTATCCATGTTTTCTGCCCTTGGTCTACCCATCATCGGTGGAGGTTGAGGCAGATTCAGCTGACGCTCGGTGGCTAAGATTTCACGCGGAAGTTTGACCAACGAGCCTATGTTCGTACGCTCAACATTGCTCCGAAATGGTTCTGAACGTTGGTAATTGCCCCGGCTATTTGCCTCGCTCCGTCCAGGATTGGTTCGAGGAGAAATGTAAGGTTGGAATACATCCCTTCGTCGCTGGTCATTCCGACGGTCTACCATGAACCTGTTTCCTAACCCTCCTCTGACCATCCGATCCCCCCTGGGAGCAGAGTAATTCCCTCGGCCTGTATCTGTTCCCTCTCCTTTAGGCAGTTTTGTATCCCGGAAAGCTTTTTCAGACCTTATGAAGTCATCCACTCTGGCGAACATCTCGGTTACCGTTCGTGGCACCCTATCTGAGAACTTCTTAGCGAGAGTTGGACATTTATGTGCACCCATGAAGGCCGAAATACGCATGATCTCTGGAACCCCACTGATATAGCTTGCTTCATCTGTCCACCGTTCTTTGAAGTCTGGTAACGATTCATGTGCCCTCCGGACAATTTTGGTTATTTCCGTAGGGTCTTTAGTACACTTCTTCCTTAATGAAAACCGAGTTGAAAATTGCTCCCTTAAACTGTTCCAACTGTCTATACTGCCCGGCTCCAGTCGTTCGAACCATCCTCCGGCTGCCCCATCCAAAGTTTGTTGGAACATGAGACACCAAGTTGGCATCGGCCATTGCCCTTGGTTGGCGGCTCCGGTGAACCTGGTAAGGTGGTCATTCGGATCCGACGACCCATCATAAAACTTCATATTCAACGGCATTACATAGTTTTCTCCTGCGAATTCCACTATTCGACGGGTGAACGGAGATCTTAGCACTTCCTTAAAAGGTTTCTTCAGCTCTTCACCGGCCTCTGTCGTTTTCTCTTTTCCCTTATCTTTGTCATTCTCGTCTCCGAAATCCAGACGTATGGGTTGAACTATCCTTCCTCCCTTTGCATTATGCTCCTTAATAAGTTCCGTTAAAGATGCCATCTGACTGAGTATCATCGCCTGAAGGTTGGACGAATCATTCTCTGAATCATCGTGGTTGTTCGTATTGTCATTGTTATCCCCACTCCCTCCAACCTGGGGATCAGGTGTGTGGAAGGGGTGGAAAGGAGGTGGTCCCGACATTCGGATTCGATTGGTAGAATGAATAGCGGGTCCCACGGATGGCGCCAATTTGTTGAAGTAAAACCTTGTGAGTGGGTCCTGCCGTTAAGCTAGCCGCTCGGTCTCTGATAATACCCTGCACAAGAGTAGCACACGTTAGGCTCGCCTTGGGTTTTATCCCAAGACCAACCTCCGGTGTGAGGATGAGTATGTGAAAGGATGAAGGGTTTGTAATAAATTCTGGTGAGAGTACTGTGTGTGTATTAGTTGAGTCATAAATGAAGTGAAGGGTATTTATACTACTCACCTCATTACCTACTCTGCCTTGGGAAGGAGCAAGGCCATACCTGGTTGTTGGATGTCAGAACAAGTGGGCGACACGATCCCTAAAATCCTGGGATTGTGTTATGTCCTCGGTTCACGCCTGTTGAGGCTTTTCCTTCGGCATGTGCCCTTCGGCTCGGTATATATGAGCCGAATGGTTCCCAGCCATTCGGCTACGTACGTCAACATTCAATTAATGGGTTAATCTTACCAATTAAGTTGATGTCATATTTTATTAATTTTCATATAAATATGGGTATCAATATATTATTATCTTAGCGTACTTATTATTAAAGTGAAATTGGGTTCTTAAATGTAGCTACTATGGACATGGAGTATGCCACTAAATAAGAGGAGGAAGGTAAGACATGCTGCTAATCATCCCCATAACCGCCTCAAGATTCTTGAATTATTGGGGTATTGTGGTCGAATGAGCGAGCTTGAGCTTGCTGTATACGTCATTGACAATGCTGTTGGACTGAACAGAATTTTGATTGATCCTCGCAAACAAAGTCAGTATGGAACCACTTTTAGTGAGTTCTCAAAGAACAAGAAAGCTGCTCGATCTTCTGCCAAGCCCCAACTCGAACCTATATTACCTCCAGGCGTGGAGTTGATCATACTACTCTAGCTCATATTTATAATTTGTCCTGAAACTTTCTTTTCAATCGGAAAAATCACTAGGATGGTATAGTTTTTGAACCACGTACGTACATTTCCTTTTTATGGTTTACCATAAGTAATGAACTCTCTGATTTTTGTTACATTGTTTGTTAGGTTGCTACGTTTACCGCCCTCTTCTTGTTGGTATTAATTTATCTCGTTGATTTATTATTTGTTAGGTTGCAGGGTTTTGATATATTAGTTTTTCTATGTTCTTTGGCAGAAATTTCATTGTTTGTGCATGTCGTTTCAATGAGAATGGGAATTTCCATATGGCATTGATGTTGCTACGTAAAACAAAAAGCAGCGTATCGTATCATGCTATATAGAGCGAACACCTGTTTTACTCAATATATTTTCGCTCAAAGTTTAGTGAGGTTTTTGGCTGATTTTATTCTTTAAGTGTGAAAATGTGATCACTCTCAAAGTTTATATTTAATTAAGAAATAAACTTAGGGATTAATACTCATCAATAACAAAATTCAAGGACTTAACTATCTGCCAATACAAAACTTTTGGATTTATAAAATAAAATTATTATCTTAGTATAGAAACTTCTATAAAAATACCTAGCTAGTCGAATTATTGTGCTTGTATTCTCTCAGCCTCGTGCCAGCTATAAGGTAATTAATTTGGACATCGTTGTGCATGCATATTTGTTGCAATATCGTTAGGTTATGTTTATCTGTTTCAATTTATCGGTAGAACCATAAATTGTTCGATAAAATCATTCATAATTAATTGCTTGTTTCACATATAATAGATCTAGTAATTCCATCTTAGCTATGGTTTACGTACTCTTTAAGCCTGTATTCTTGCTTATCCGTCGAACAACTATAGTAACTCATATATGATCACGTAATGTAAATGGATTTTTTTTAAAAAAGTTGTATCAACTGATTTTGCTATTTTTATATGGCATGGTACGTGCAGGTTATAATTACAAGAATGGGTAATACACTTCAACTGCAGGTATGGCGTATTAATTACTCTTGTAGAACATCACACACGCTTCCTTTTGTCGAATTTGTTAATTCGTAATTCTTTGTGGACAACAATTAATTTACTTATTCAGCTAGGTTTATATATCTGTTAACACAAGATATTAATTGTGATTACATATGTACCAATATTTATACAATTATACCAATGACTAAACTTATCAATTGAGCTTGGGCAGTAGTTGGGCTTAACCAAGACTAATTCTAAATTTCTAATATAAGTCCACTAACAATATCTATCTTGCAACACTCTTGTTCAAGTCTTATTTGAATATATGTAGCTCAAGGTTTAGTGGTATATATAATTAAGTTATTGATGCCTTTCATTTGTTAAGGGGGGTCGTCGAAGAACCAATTCAAGTGATTTCATCAGTGGAATGCCGGATGATATTCTTGTTATGATACTATCTCTTTTGCCTGTAAAGGATGCGATAGTCACCAGCATTCTCTCCACGAGATGGAGGTTTTTGTGGTCTTTTTTAACCAACTTGAATTTTGATGGTACTGAAAATTTAAATAAGATGTGGAGTTTTAGTCAGGAGCGTACCACTGAGCAGGCTAAGTACATCAACCACGTGAATGGTGTCATCCAAAGTTACAAGCACCCAATTGTAAAAGACTTCAGGATTCGTATGCTTTTGCAAAAACATCACACGGGTGTTATTGATGAATGTCTCCAGTTTGCAGTAAACAAAAAAGTTGAATTTCTTGAACTAGATTTGATGGGCAAACATCAAGTTGCTAGTGTTAGCCATCAACACTATGATTTTCCATCAAGTTTGTTTGAAACAAAGATTTTAAGATCACCGTCCTCTTCGAATGCTACGGTTGTGAACATATTTTCTCTAAAAAAACTTACCTTGAAATTAGTTAATGTGACGGAATCAATTTTACAAGAGTTTTTAACAAATTGTCCACATCTTGAGACAATAGTAATCCATTACTCTGCGTTTCTAAATCACATCTGTGTTGGTGGACGAGCTCTTAACTTAAAGCACTTTGATATAGCGACAATATCTTCTGTCAGATCCATTTATTTATCTGATTTTGACCTTGTATCATTTACCTACATTGGTGCAAAAATAGATTTACGTCTCGCTAATCTTCCAAAACTTGAAAATGTTGATATGTATAAAGGAGATGTAAGCATGGAAAATACTAATGTGTTCAACAATATATCATCTTGTGCTTTGTCCCTGCAGGCGCTTTCCATCAATATATCTCGCCCCATGGTTAGTTTTTCATCGCTATTGTGTTTATAATCTTTCATACAAATATTTATATGTTAGTATTATATTAGTTTATTTTAATTTACAGAAAAGTGTAGTGCTTGATTCTATTCCTGAGCTACCAAATGTTAGGAAACTGAGACTGGCGATTGGTGGTTCGAAATATGATTGTCTTTTATATTTGGCTTCCATATTGAGAGCGTGTCCAAATCTGGTGAACTTTACCATCAGGGTAGTTAATTATACCATGTACAATTAATTAACCAACATAATTGAATGCTAAGAGAAATGTTGAAGATTATTAATGTGTCTTTTTTTGCAGCCACTTTGGACTTCACCGATCATCAATAGTAAGGACGAAAGGGATGTAATTAATAATCTTAATGTAAACCTGAAGGTTGTTGAAATTGAGGGATATTATGGTCGAAAATGTGATTTGAATCTTGCTAAATATATGATACAAACTGCTGTTGCACTCAGGAAAATTGTTATTGATAATCCGTTCAATTGGCGTTTTCATCTTCCAAGTCAAGCTGCTAGAAAATTCTTGAAGAACAAAGAAACATCCCGATCTACTACCAGGCGCCAGCTTAAACCAATATTGCCTAAAGGTGTTGAGTTATGCATTCTCTAATTCATCTTCAACTATATTCAGATGAACTGCGTCAAATTAATGTAGGATATTATTTAAAGAGCTGGCATCTCTCGTCATAACTGCATTATTGCCGGCCTTTCATCATATGAAATAACTTTCTAGCTATACATATATCTGTGAACAAGAGTATGAGTAAGCTTGGATGCCTTTTATTTTGATTCCCTTTCATCATATGATATAACTTTCTAGATATTCATGATTGCCTTTCGTCATATGATATAACTTTCTAGCTTGCTATACATATGATATAACTGAATGATTGCCTTTCTTCATATATCTAATTAACTTTCTGGCTATACATACTCATGGTCTTCTATACTGAGAATTTTGATGCTTGGATGCCTTTTAGTTTTAACTTAACTGTTTCATCATGTCGAGATAACCAAAAGGCATCCAAGTGTTTGTGGTACACGTACAGTAATCTTTCTAGATGTTTATGTTTTAGATTTGTGCTGAATTTTCTAACCATGGTCATGGATGTCTTTCTTTAGTTTCTTCTGCTGATGGAGTCATTGTGCAGTTAACCCATAATTTATTCGATAAGTAAGAATCTAAATGATTGAGATTACTTAATTAATAAATGTTAATTAAACTCTTTCTCTTGCACTGATATGTTTTGTATTACATGAGATGATCATTGAACCTTTGGTTCTTTTATTAAATGTTCTCAATTTAGTGCACCCGTCATTCGTGATTGCTAAACCAGATGCACGAATTGTCAAAATTAGCAATGTTGATGTAATGGTGTTAGTATAGGCACTAATTATTTAGGATACTGTTACCACGTATCAGTTCTCATTTGGGACTTAGAAATGCCATTTTGCTTCCAGTTGAAAAGAGATCAACTTAAATCAAGTACTAATTATAGAAGCGGTTTGTGGTCTCTTATAATCAATTCAACTCACTCATGGACAGCGGTTTGCTACATATGTAATAGATAATGTTGTTCCACGTAAGAAAATTGTGCAGATTATTACACTTAATTTCACCTTTCCACATTTCACTAAACTTTTTCTTGTATATATGTTTTGTTCAGATGAACTACACTAGTGTTTAGTATTTTATATGCAATGTAGATCCTTTTTGCTTCATGATGTGCAACATGCTACTGCATGATTGCTCTGTGTTTGTCTTCTGAGAAAGTAATAAAGCGTTATGGTTTTATATACATATATGAACTAAGTAGGGGGTGTGTTAATGATTATTGTTGCACAGGTTGGTATTGGAGCCAATTCCTCTTCATCACATGTTTATAATTAACCATGATATGCAATATGAATAAAACAGTGTTTGGAATAAGATAGTAAACGATTGAACTTTATTGATGATGAATGATATTGTTTACAGACACTTTACAACATATATATACTACATGAAACGACACATATGACAGTTACATTGAACCATTGTGTCCTTTGGACACAACTGCCATAGCTAACTTAACTGCTAATAATTAACTTAACCTACAACTGCTTATTCTAACCGGCTGTTTGGTTTGGTTGCCTTTGGCCCAAACCATGACCCATTGCAGCCTTCTTATGACCCATATAACAAATACTAAACATACATAATTGTTTTCTGGCATATATATTAACCTGACTATAATTATAACCTGATGTGATTTCTTTTTCTTTTAGTTTTATTAATTGATCTTTCACCATTGTTTTTATATCTTTTATTTCGTCTGTTTAAACATAAAAGACTAAAACATTCAAAAGCAGATTAAGAACATACTAACAGAACATGTTCCACTTGAATGATGATTACTATACGTATGTTTATCAATAGTATAAACACTAGAATGATACTGAATATTTATACAAGGCTAATATGATCCGATTAGATTGGTGAAACTCACAGAAGTTTGTGTATGAGTAGCAGAGAACAGATCGTGCCTCTGTTCGTTTCGTTTCGGGGCTCGTTTTGCATCATGTCAAGCCTCCTTTGCGGCCTGTTCTTAGCTTTGTGATTCTGTTGGAATTATAATATCATGACAATCATATAAAATAAACCAAACACATCAAGTGAGCATAGCGGAAGCAATTATAACAAGATCATATAACATGTAATTAATTAATCAAATATAAATAGTAAACATACCTTTGTGATTTTAGCCCGAACAAGAATCAAATTGCAATCTTCAAATCAAGAACCCTAATTAGGGTTTATGTGGATTATAAGAATTACCCCTTACCTCTTTTGTAATTCAATCCAAGAATCAAACAATAGTGTGTTTGAATCACGTTCTTGTACACACGTACTAATTCAAGAAAAAGTTTATGCAAGTAAATTAAACACAAAACTTAGTTTGATCAATAAAATCAAATCCCTTATGGGATTGTTTGATGGATCGATTATGAGACAAAGAGAAGGAGAGAAAACACCAAGATGTGTGTGTACAAGTTATGAGAAAATAATGCATCTTGGGTTTGCTTATATACTATTGAATACTTGGAGCTCAAGGCACAAAGGAGGTGGAAACCCCCTATGGCCGATCGGTTTGGAGTCCCCTTAGGGGATTCCGGAACCTTCCCTTGTTTCCAAATTTTCATTAGTATTACTTTCCTAATCTTCGTTAATAGGTCATTAGTCATTTATCATTAAAACTAATTACTATTACTAGTTTTGTGTTTATTAATAATTACTTATAACATTTATAAATAATTATTTCTTTTTCTCTTCATATGTATTGTGTGCAATCCCGTGATCTCGAGTTCGATCCTAACATACGACTACTAAAATTATGTCCATAATCTAACAGCTCCCACTTGGACATATTTTAATAGTGTAATCACATCGGTTAGTGTCTTGCAACACGCCGATGCCTCTAGTACGATCTCAAGTAAGGCTCCTGGAAAAACCTTTTAATGATTTCTCATTATTATTATCCTTTTGTTTCTAATACCATATTAATAAGGATATGGATTAAAGTCATTCCTTAATTAACTATTCTGTTTCTCGTTGTTAGTGATTGATCAAGATTACCAAATCATCTGAACATATTCAGGGAAGATCTTGGGCACGGCCATGCAAACATCTTGACAACCCTACGAGGGGCCCAGCAGTATTAAACTCCAAAACTAAATTTGAAGGAACAAATTCTATCTTGACTACAAGAAAACCCACAAACTTTGTAACACTTTCGAAAACAACCCTTATGACTACCAGTTACGTGTAGCGTTAAGTTGTTCCACAAAAATGTACTACATTCATGACACTTATCTTGCATCTCAAGTCTGAGGATAACTTCTCATGATTTACTTAATAACAAAATCCATAAAGTAACATCATGTAGTTGGGATAAGTCCTATATTCGGTATCATTGAATATCATCTGAAATGACATGTCTACGCATCAATATACTTTAAGTATATTATACCAACCTTCAGATTTGTCTTGATTTAATAATATTCCCATATTATTAACTGACAACAGACAATTTAGAATAACATTTATTCATGGATTAAACATACAAATATAGGATACAATATATTATAAATTAAACATACCATGTATTTCAATTTATCATAATAATTGTTTAACATCCCTTATCCAAATACTAAATAGATCAATGCATGATAACTCTTGTTGACGAATTATGTCTCAAGCAATGACATTCATACTTGTTGACAAGACATAAATCATCCAACTTTGATCTATCGGAGTTTTAAGAATACTTATTTCAAGAATTCAACTATTGAAATTCTTATATGTGCATAGTCAATTATTTTGATAATGTCATATTTCATAAAAATATGAGACATCCTTAACCACCAATTTATGATAATTAAACTTCCAAACATTTTAAAGTTTAAAGTATTCTTATTCTCTTAATTTATAATACAACTTATGCTTTTAGTAAGCACAACTAGTACATATAGCAAAGAACGAAATCCTTACCATAACTAGTATTGAGTGTCATCTCAATTTCAATAACATCATTTTATGCAACAACAATATGTTATTAAAACTTTCCATAAACCTTAATATCTATTATGTAACGTTTGATGCCCTTCAAACTTTCAAGTTTGTTTGCTATGACAATTTTCACAACAATTGAAAATTGTTCATCTATAGAATTTGGAAGCTGTTCCAGACTTAGGATGTGATTCTACAATCAAACATATTCATTTAGAATATTACACAAGTTATCTAATAACTTTTTAATTAGATATTAATATTGCCAAATCATCTTGTAATCAAGCATGATACAACAACACATGATGTTCATGAAAAATCTTTGAGTCATACTTAGATTTTATTCATGTCATACATATCTATTTAGACTTTCTAAATAATACATCATGTTATATTAGATTCATTTACCGCACATGTTTCAACAATAAACATTCATTCCAAGGTTGTATGTCTTATTTCCTAAATCCTTCAAGTAAAGTTTCATTCCATACTTAACATTTAACTTATATGGGATATTACTTTTCATACGTTCTACAACATATATGATTTAAGAAATTAAACATAATACTCCCACTAGCTTTTAGGAATACTTAAAAATTATCTTATTTTAATTATAAATCAAAACATGAATTTAATAATTTAAACATAAGAGTAATCTTCTAGATGCATGCATTTATCCATCCATGGATTATTGCACTTTGTACACTTCCAAAGATTTATTTGAATTCATAAACTCCTTTTGATTACTTATCGTCCTCGCTCAAGTAATCACTCAAGAAAGAGTTTTGATATTCTATTGTCAATTTCATAAATATGACAATCATAATCTATATATATTTAATGTGTTTAGAAAAGAATATTCAATCACAGTTAATTGCTTAAGTGTGATTAATAATCTTGTCATAAGACATGCATTAAATACGTGCACAATATTGTCCATATGATTTCTATACAAAGATTTAAACCACAAGAGTTACCTAATCTTTGAAGAAACTCATCTTCATTTTCTAGTCTAACTATTAAGATAAACCAAGTTTCTAAAATTGATTATCTTAATGGACAGCATCTTAATCATTCATATCATGTATACTTTACCCAATTTCATATTTGGTAATGTATTATAATGATTATCAGGTTTACAATAATCCTGTAAATCATAGTCCTCAGCATATTAATCAAATATCTGAGATATATTGCTATTCTATGAATGATAATTCTATCATCTTGAGATTTAACATTTAAATGTCAACCTTTATTATCGTGTTGAGATTTAACATTCAAATGTCAAACTTAATCATGATATTTACTAGTGTATTTTAGAAGATTATGTATATTATAATTTTATCTTTTAAAGATCAAAACTCCCACTTGCTTTTAGTAATTTAAAGACTATATTTAAATACTTAGCAAATAAAGAAACAATACAATGTTCTCTTTTGGGATATTACAAATACTTATTGATAGTTCCTGACTTTACTTTGTTAATAACCTCTTCACAAGCATTTAAACAAATTTAGAACTTCAATTTAAGACTTAATGTAATTCATCACATTCCATCATATGATGATGTCTTATTAATCTTCTAGATTAGAGTTTTATTAAATATGTCCAAGCCATACTCAATATTTTAACCTTGATAACTTTTGGAAGAAAAGAAATCAAAGTCATCTTTAATCAAACAATTTAATAAGAGTTTAATTTTCCTAATTGAACATACCATAAACATTTGGTATTTCATTAGTATCAATATTGCAAGACAATCTAACAATATTTAAGATAACCATATTCGTTTTGACTTGTCTATTTACCAACTAAGTCATTTTAATGGTATAATAATATTCAAGCCAATTACATGCTTTATAACACAAGTACTTTTTACAAAGTCACTTCATGTCCATGTCTTTACAAGAAAATATAAACTGTTATAATCCCACTATACGTTATAAGTCATTTAACAATTTAATAACTTCATGTATATGTCTTAATTAAAAAACACAACAAGATAACGTCTTACTTTATTATAAGTCTTGTAACAATTAAAAGACTTTATGTTTATATCTTTACAATGAAACATAAACATGTTTAACTAAAGTAATTATAAACACCATCTTTTGGTTTCAATAGTAATTTCAAGTTAATTTATTACTTCACAATAATGTAAATAACATTATTTCTTCATTTATTTATGTCATTCCAAGAACACATAAATATTCAGATTGAAGTAGCATTAGATTACTTAATTAATTTATGTCATTCCATGAATTCATAAATCTATAAATTAAAGTAGTCTTGATATCATATTGACACATGTTCTAATAGGTATCTAATTTAGAAACTGCAAATTCTCATAGTTCAATTACATCAGTTGATCTGCTAGTAATGAAAATATGAAATTCACCTTGTTGTTGCAATCTAGTTAAGCTCTCACATAACATAAATTGTAACACCAAGTGTTTCTTGAATTAGCCTAGTATAATTCATATCAGAACATTATTCTAATTTAGAAACTGCAAATTCTCATAGTTCAATTACATCAGTTGATCTGCTAGTAATGAAATATGAAATTCACCTTGTTGTTGCAATCTAGCTAAGCTCTCACATAACATAAATTGTAACACCAAGTGTTTCTAGAATTAATATTAGAACATTATTCTCTTACCTTGCAGTCAAGAGAATCCATTAAATCATATCTTTATGAGTTGTTTCTTGCACACATTAAAGATAACATTTCTCCCACTTGTGCATGGAACAACCTCATATAGTTGATAAACAACACGCCATGCATATGTTTATGTGATCAATATGATTGTGTCATAGATTTTAGCATAACAAGTAGATGTAGAACAACAATGTCTAGTAAGGAAACGTACAAGACTATCCTTAAAAGTATGAGTGTCTACACTTGGAAAGTAATTATCTTTAGCTACCAAGATGTCAAAGCTTGTAACTCCCACTGAATTAAAGATCATTACAATAATTTCTTATTCAGTAATAAGTACACAATACTCCCACTGAATTTGATAACATTCTAAATGTTTCATATCTAGTGAAAGAAAAAATAGTGTGCTTTTAACTTTCCTACACCTTTAAATGTTCATACGTAACAATTACTTATGCATTAAAGAGTGTATTCTACTACGTAAATGATGGACTATCCACCAAATGCTATTAACTTGAAAATTGGGCATGCAATTTCTTCCTTAATAGGTCTACCATCCTACAATGTATGTAGCACCTTTAAAATAGTTAAAACAACTAGTTTGTCTTTAAACATTTTGCGGTAATTAGTCTAGATTCTAATTATAATAACTTATAAAATGTCATACATAATTTTCTGTTAACCAAATATCATATTTGTTACTAAGAATTTAATCACCGAATGAGGATGATGAAATCCCTATGAAAAATGTACGCAATTTTCTTAACTATTAAAAAATTTGCTATGAGTTATATTAGAATTTAGACATATCTAATATTCCTATTATCCTTTTTCATTCATGAAAAGAAATAGGATTGTGTCTGACTCTTCTTTCATAGAATGGAGACTACATTTGTCTTTTAAGTAAATATTTCTTAATCAAACATTTGTTTGAAAACAGAACTAGATCAATTTACCAAAGCCCAAAGTGCGTTTACAGTTTGATCGTTGCATTAATACATTAAAACGAATTACAAAATTCAATTTCAGTATTTTCAATAATTAGGTCTTTAAGAAAATAAAATACCCATTGGTAAATATTCTTATAAACCATAGTATTTTCTTAAAGCTAGGATCCTAATTGTCATAGTACCATTACATCAGTTGATCTGCTAGTAATGATAGTATTCAACAAGGTAATTGTCGAACAATAATTGCCAATATCATATTGCAATTCCTAGATTTATGGGATTTACAATCACAAAACTTTTGTAATGTAAGCATGTTTGATCCCCATCTTAATGCCTTGAGTCCAAGATCTCACTTCCTAGTCAATTTAAGTCGTCTAACTTAAAAACTGCAAACTCATAAATCCATCACATCAGTTGATCTGCTAGCAATGAATTCATGAAATTTACCTCTCCATTGCAATCTCGCCAAGTTCTCACATGACGTAAATTACAACTTCAAGTGTTCTTAATTAGATGGCATTCGACTTAATTTTATAAGGGTATTAAATTTTGACGTGATCAAAATAATGTATGAAGAAGCATGCATACAACTTCATAACATTGGTTTTACAAAACATTTTTATTACCAATTTGCTAAGAGTAAAATAACAAAGTTTTGATTGAGGTATCGGGTTCACCAATTAAAGAATTACCATCAATTATCGTCCACTATATCGTACTTTTGCATAAGCCCGAAAGCTTAGTGTTTCGGATAATAATTGTGGAATTGTGGTTAATTCACCCTTAAGATGACAGTGTACATGTAATGGTTGTTCGGTAAGTCTAATTTACACACAAACGAGCGTTAAGACAAAATGTTGTCTCTCTAAGGCCACAATTTAATGCGAAGCCATCCTTATACCCATCTTATAGTGTGTAAACTTCGGTCGGGCCTAGTTAACCATTACGTACAAAAACATCAATCAACAAATTCTTTAAAATTTAAACTCTTAAAAACCAAAACAATTTCGCCATTATTTAGTCCGTATTATTTTTCTATTCAAAAATTACCCTTTTCGTTTATAAACATGTCTAACATAATAATAAACAAAAACAAGTAATATAAAAAAATAAAACAACTAAATAAACATATACATAATCATAACAATTAAATATGTATAATAACATGTAGCCACATGCAAATCTTATTCAATAGTCCTATTAATAATCAAATCTAGGCGTATAACGTATTTATTCAATTAAGGCTTTCTTCTTCTAGGAAAAAGAGCCACATACATCGATAAATCAATTGCGTAAGCCAAAACAAAATAAATACCACATAGCACATAATTGATTTCTTAATATTGGAGTCTTCCCCAATTCGACATCTATTAATAAATTTACATGTTTCGATATAACTTAACCATTAATTCATATATACAATTTAAACCATTTAAATTATCACACAATATAAAATTCATGCAAATATGCACTTTTTCATGGATTAAGCTTAACAATTAACATATTGCCCCAAGATCGTTTACTAAAACGCATAACAAATTACATGACATCTTAGGGTTTCTAATCATATTAAAAAAACAAAACCAAAACCCTAAAACCCTTTAAGGTCTAAATCGACCCATAAAAAAAATTAGGGTTAGGAATCTAAAAAAACCCTAAAAAACATGTAACTAAACGAATCAAGATCCAATTTTTTATGCGTTTCGATAATTAATTACACATTATAACCTGGCTCTGATACCACTGTTGGAATTATAATATCATGACAATCATATAAAATAAACCAAACACATCAAGTGAGCATAGCAGAAGCAATTATAACAAGATCATATAACATGTAATTAATCAATCAAATATAAATAGTAAACATACCTTTGTGATTCTAGCCCGAACAAGAATCAAATTGCAATCTTCAAATCAAGAACCCTAATTAGGGTTTATGTGGATTATAAGAATTACCCCTTACCTCTTTTGTAATTCAATCCAAGAATCAAACAATAGTGTGTTTGAATCACGTTCTTGTACACACGTACTAATTCAAGAAAAAGTTTATGCAAGTAAATTAAACACAAAACTTAGTTTGATCAATAAAATCAAATCCCTTATGGGATTGTTTGATGGATCGATTATGAGACAAAGAGAAGGAGAGAAAACACCAAGATGTGTGTGTACAAGTTATGAGAAAATAATGCATCTTGGGTTTGCTTATATACTATTGAATACTTGGAGCTCAAGGCACAAAGGAGGTGGAAACCCCCTATGGCCGATCGGTTTGGAGTCCCCTTAGGGGATTCCGGAACCTTCCCTTGTTTCCAAATTTTCATTAGTATTACTTTCCTAATCTTCGTTAATAGGTCATTAGTCATTTATCATTAAAACTAATTACTATTACTAGTTTTGTGTTTATTAATAATTACTTATAACATTTATAAATAATTATTTCTTTTTCTCTTCATACGTATTGTGTGCAATCCCGTGATCACGAGTTCGATTCTAACATACGACTACTAAAATTATGTCCATAATCTAACAGTTCTTAGCTTTGATTTTTTTTTTTTTTATTTTATTATTATTATTATTATTTTTAAAATTTATAAAGCTATTGTCTTTTAAATTAGCTTAATCAAAAAGGTACACAATAATATGTAAGATAAAAAAAAACAAGGAGTTATTTATTTTTTATTTTTTGTTTTTCATTTCTGAAAAGAAAAGTTACAATTTTCTAAGGTTAAAAAGCCACTACTTAAAGAAAATTAAAAGATATTGAGATTTTATGTTTGTTATAAGAACTATTTAGCGACAACAAAAGTAGATCATTTTCATATTACTCTATGATTATTAGTTTTAACCAAGGTTGCAAAAATCGTGAATCGGTAGTCGGGCGGTCGAACCCCATGTAGCTTGTAATCGGTCTAGGCGGGATTAATCGGTGATTAATCGGATTGGCATTTTCGACAAGTTTTCTGTATTTTTAGCAAGTTTTAAGTATTTTCAGCAAATTTTAGGTATTACTAGCAAGATTTTTCTTTAAAAAACTTCTTGAAATAGATATAAACAACAAGTATAACTTATTAAACAATTTTACGGCGAGTTTTGAGAATTTCTAGCAAGGTTTGAAGGTTTCAGATAAGCTTGACCATCGTTGACCGTCATTGGCCCTGGTTGACCGAGTTGTTTGACCGATTTACACAAATCGGCAAGGTTGGTGACCTTGTAGCACCTAATCGGTGATTAATCGGCCTTGTAGGCCTTGTTTTGCAACACTGGTTTTAACTTAAATTCATTAACAAAAAACTAAAATTTAACATTCATGAAAAATAAATCAAAATATATAGTTTTACATTTGAGCATCATTTGTGGCTAACAATATAAGGAAAACACTTTTATTATGGTTTTTTGTTGGACTACCACGACCAATTAATGGAATGACAATCATCAAGCCCAAGCCCAGACACGCACGAGACTCCACCATGTTGTGATACTATTGGGAGGTCTTGTAACATACTACTCAAGTTTGTGACGTTTTCTTGCTGTAAATCTCCATCAAAAATTAGTCTTACACCACACTCCTTCACTTCAATATCTTCATTATTCTCTTCGAAACTAAATGTAACAAAATTCTTTGCTTCCTCCCATTCCCATGTAGACGTCGTATAATTCAACCATATCATATATGACTCATTGATTCTAAATGGCTTACCCTTAAAATATTCTTTTAAGAAGTATGGAACCCAATCTTCTAAATGAGCTCCATCATAGTTCTTTACAGAGTATCCAATAAGATCGCGAGGTTTTTTTCTCTTAAAAACAATGCAAGTTCCATATCCCCTAAACTTACTGAAGCTCCAATCTGATGGCAATTCGACCTGTACATTATTTCCCATACTTTTATTTGTAAACCACTCTGGGATGCTATTTCCCTGATATATTATATTCATATTCTCAATGGAACTTCCTGGCAAACGGAACGATTCACATATGTTATTCTGGATACCCGCATACCGTAGGAAAGAAGAAAATCGGTTTGTAGAGCCATGGGAAGTTATAGATGAGTCGAGACATTGAGTTTCCGATATCGACAACTGGCTATCAATGGCAAGATTCGTAAACAATTTTGGACAATTGTGGAGAATACTGGTGGTATTGATCATTGATCCCGGAATTGAACATAAGGAGGTGCAATCAGATGCAGTAACACTATACAGGCTAGGTGGAAGTTCGGGCAACACTTCCGGCTTCTTGCAACCATCAACACAAAGATCTAGAAGATGAGAAAGTTGACTCAAACTTCCAGGCAAGCGAGTAAAATTGTTCCCTTCCAAGCTTAAAAAACTTAAATATGATAAGCCTCCAATGCTCTCAGGCACTTCTAATAAATTGTTCCCTTTCAAGTATAGATGTTTTAGACATGATAAGCCTCCAATGGCATCGGGCACTTGTACTAAATTGCAGTAGCTTAACTTCAGAGACTTTAACATATGTAAACCTGCCAATGAAATTGATCTTTGGGGATGTTGTTTACTTAGTAGACGAAAAGGGGCAGTGATTGAAGTCAACCATCTAGGTTGATGAGCATCCATTTCCACTCTACTTGGAAAATTCTGAAGCCGTTTGCAGTCTCTCAAATTTAACACAACAAGCCTCTTGAGCATTCCAATTGATGGATGAACTGTCACCAAATTGACACAACCTTCAAGACTTAGCTCTTCGAGATTTGTAATCTCTGAGAAGTCAGGGGTGGTTGTTAGGTTAAAACAGTACCTTAGCTTCATTACTTTCAACCTTCTTAAGCACTAACATCAAGAACAAAAAAGACAAGTTTTAGGTACCTTAGGTGTTAAACAAGAAATTTAACGCATGAACAACTAATTATATTATACCTTAGGCGTTGTCCAAAGCTGTTGTATGTGGCTGTACGAAAAGTCGATGGCAACAATGTTTTCCGGATAAAAACCAGAAGGTAAAAACTTGAAAGACATCCCATGCCAATAAAGCAACCTTAAGTTATTGGACAACAAATCCAGTCTTCCAGAGAAGTTTACTGCAAATGGCTGCCAATGTCCTTCGACTTCCGGAAAGCATATTTTTAGTATCCGCAAGTTTTTCATACGTGTAAGAGCTTGTCCATCTACGGGAATATTTTGACAGTTTTTCTTTAGCAAAAGGACTAGAACCTCAACTTCTTCTGTTACCTAGATACGAATAAACAATCATCAGACTTGTACTTTCTTTAATTTTATTTAAAAAAAAAATAATAATCAATAAAGGCAATTGCTTATACTCATACCTTGTTTACATTTAGTACATCGTAATCCTCTGAAGAAATCAACAATCTTCTGTGATTCAGCCTGAATTCTTCACGTATAATTTCCCTTGCCATGCTTTGAATCAATTCATGCATTTGAAGACAATCTGCAGGTACTGTTATAAGGCACTTATCAACTAGAACTTCAAATATAGCATTTGCAGATGAATGACTGCTGTCTAGTACACTTGCAGCAAAATCTTTATTTTCTCCAATGAAGGCACATGCAATGTCAAGAAACATTCTTTTCTGATCAGATGCCAAGCGATCAAAACTTGGTCGAAGTTTTTGTACTATCTCTGAATTAGGATATGTTTGGAGTCTATCCAACTCGCTTTTCCAAACATACACAGACTTATCATACAATAGTCGACCAAAAACTTTGAGAGCCAAAGGGTGACCTTGCAAATATTTCACAATTTGGGAAGCAAATTCTTCAAAATCTTCTTTAGGATGCCTTTTTCCAAACGCATTCAAACTAAAGAGCTCAAGAGCTTTATAATAATCTAAAGTCTCCATATCATAAATTCCATCCAATTTATGAGACCTTAGCAATTGTTTGTCTTTACCAGTGAAAATAACAAGACTTCCAGGGAAAAACCAATCAGGTGAACCTGCTAGTGCTTCTAACTGCCCCACATTATTCACATCATCCAAAACAAGCAGGATCGGCTTACATGCCATCCTCTGCTTTATTGCCATAGTTCCTTCACCAACACTTGATATCTTTAGATCTTCTGTTTTTAGGATCTTACCTATCATTTGAATCTGGACTTGAGTTAGGCCTTGTCGTTTTTCGACTCCTTGGACATCATCACAAAAGCAACTTGAGTCAAAGTGAGTATGCATCGAGTTATAAATAGCTTTGGCAAGAGTAGTCTTTCCTATCCCGCTCATACCACATATTCCAATCATGTTAACCTTATCTGACCCAACAAAGCGTGACAAGTTTAATTTATCTAAAAGGACATCTATTCCTACAAGGTTCTCACCAACATGCAAGGGTCCATCATGTAACATTTTGAAGATGTCATTGGAGATGTTATGGATGAACTTGGACTCAAACCTGTTGAAAAAATAGTACAATATTAATTAGTTGGAAGAAAGCAACATGCAAACAAAAAACAAAATACACAAATTAAGATATTTACCCATTTGTCATGTCCTGGAGATCCCATCCAGACAGATCAGCTGCCATGGATAAAGCTTCTCTCCATTTATCCACCTCTGTTTTATTTGAAACTTCGTGGTTAATGAAAGCTTTGGCATAACTCCTTTTTTGCTTCCTCACCACATCAGGCTTGGCATCATAAAAGATAATCCGAACCTCGTGTTTTGGGCTTTCCATCAGCTTGCACTCAAGTATTTTGACAAGTTCCCTCAGACACCATGTTGAAGAAGCGTAATTTTTGGAGAAGATAACAATCAAAAACCTCGATTCTTCAATGGCTTTGTATAGATGTGAAGATATCTCTTCTCCTTTAGGCAACTCTCTATCATCTCTAAAAGCATGAATTCCTTTTTGCTTGAAATCGTTGAACAGATGGTCCATAAAACTTTTGCGAATATCTTCACCTCTAAAACTTACAAAAACATCATATTTCCACCGATGAGGAATGGACGTAGTAGCCATTATCAATGATGAGATCTAGCTGCGCACACAAGTAAAGTTGATTAGAAAGAGTAGGCATTAACAATAATTAGTACTAAGAATTCATGACTAATTATAAGAACAAGTAAACCCCATCACATGATATGCTGATAAGTCAAATTATTTTCCATCAAATTCTACAATCTCTACAATATAGAAAATCTGCATTTCCTGATTTAATGTACGTTACCATGTGTATTATACTACAAAAATAACATATGTTCGTGTTTTCTATGTTTTTACGAGTGATACCTTACGCTATATTTAAATCATATGCATTAATAATTACCTGAACACAGTGACCAATTTTGGTAATCTAAGTAATCAAGAAACGGGTAATCTGTGTATCCATCCACTGGGTCATCGGTATAAAATGTACTTCTATCGACTATCGTACTTATGAACATGTTTTCTATTTTTTGTGAAAAATTAAATCCCCTTTTTTTTTGTAAAACTGAAAATAGAAAATTAAGATTTTTTTTCCCCAACTAAACGCACCCAAAATGTTTCCTCCCGCTAAACGCACCCAAAATGTGTGATTCTGTAATTCAGTCATAATCAGACTATTTGGTATTCTTTATTTTAGAATTATACATATTTACGAGTGATACCTTATGCTACATTTAAATCATGTGCCTTAATAATTACCCGAACACAGTGACCAATTTAACATTTTTACCTATTATAAGTTGTTTGGTTATATAAACCTGGTCATTTGGTCCACTAGATCTAATAATCACTTTTAATGCTTTAGAACAATAATAACCACACAAGATCTTTTTTAAAAGATAATCGCATGATATAGCAAGTTACCAGTATAACTTATAAGATGCGCAAATACAAAATGAGACAATATCACAAATCATTAGAGTATAAGAAGAAGAAGAAGACTTACAGTTTATCAATGGATGAAAGTCTTTAAGAGAAGTGTTGGTATGAATGAATGCAATTAAAATGGAAGATGAAATGCAGTTACAAAGAGTAATGGCAAGTTGGTTGCCTCCAAAGTCAATTTTACATGTCCAAATTGCACTTCTAGTCCCTTGGTTTTAAATAATATGTTGCATCATGTTCAAACTATTTAACAAACCCTTGAAAATGTTTAAAATACATTTTAAAGTCAAGTAATACATTTTGCATTAGTTTGTGTAAACTAGCTAGTAATACACTTTAGCTTCAAAGTTTACTTACACATTTGAGTCTACACATTTTTAGCAAGTTAGTTACACAAGTAAATACACATTTTATAAAACTACACATTTTATTTTTATAAGTGACTACATATTTTAATTTAAAAAAATTCATTTGTACATTTTATTTAGCAAATAACTTTACTTGCACAATTTATTTTAGTAAGTAACATAGTCCAAATTAGAAGGACAATTTATTTTAGTAAGTCACATTTTACTTGTACATTGTTTCACGTGTATAGTTCAAGCCCGAGCCCGTTTGGACCGTGACCCGTGACCATCTAGCCGCCCGTTTTGCCACCTTTAGTGGATATGTTCATGGAGCTTTTTAGGTAACAATAGTAAGCGAGCAAAGTATCTAAACTACTTATAATAGAAAAATGGTCAAAGTGAAAATGTGGAAAACTTAATTATCGGTCAATCCCAATTTTACCCCTGCAAATGTCAACCGAAACTTAATTGCCTGGAGAATTAATGTCAACCGAAAGATGGAAAGTAATGAATGGAATTCAATGTCTGTTTCATGTCAATAAATGGGGGGAAACTGGAAAATATATGGCAAACAAAATGGGGCGAGAAAATGATTTTGTTGATGTTCAAATTTGTACTTGGGTTTTGCCTATATAAACATGTGACTTACCCATCAAGATTATTGCAAACCCACTGTATTTTGACATACCCACCACTTAAAGGTGGACTGGGTTGTTTCAATTGGCTAGGTGGATTCAGTTGGTGGCTTTGGTGGTGTTTTCGGTGGTTTTATTGATGGTTTGGTTGGTTTCGGTTGATCAACACCACCATCTCTCGGTGCTGTTTTTGTGGTTTTGGTGATGCTGTGAGTTTTTTTTCGTGATGTTTCACCGGATCTTGCTAGATCTGAAGGGTTTATTTTTTTGGTCGGTATGTTTGCTGGTCATTTTACATTAATTTTTTTTTAATTAATCCACTGATTAAGGAAGGAAGACTTTTTCTGCAAAACTTATGATAGAAGCTTCATATACTTTATTTTCAGTGTGTTTTCATTTGTTTGGTAGTTGAATGAACATGGGCACATGAGCCGCTTCATACATAATCGGTAGTATTAAGCCTCTTTGATACACTTAGAACATTGAACTTAGTTTCAATATATTCATTAATTTATAGTTGCAAATTACAATTTTCGGCAGTGTCTTTGTTAGGTCACCATTTCTTAACATAAACACTTAGAAATCTAGAGAGAGAAAGTAAGTAGAGAGAGAGAGTGGAAGGAACTCTTTAAGAGAAAATGAAATGAACTTGTATTACCTAGAGAACCAACACCCTCTAATGAGGGGTTACAAGACTATTTATAGGTGAGGACTAGGGCTTCACCAAACTTTGCTAATATTACAAGATAAGCCCTTAGACCTTTACCAAACCTATAAACTTAGCATAAAACTTTATAAAACATATTAAATCACTAACGTATTAACTTAATAATGCAACCTATTACAAAATTCAATGACCGACACTTGAAATAATAAAGTCTATTCCGAACAATCTCCCCCTAAGTGTTGGTCATCAAAGGTTGCCCGACGTCATCATCTTCTAAACTTTGACTTTGTTGTTAACGTCTTCAAAAAATTGTTAGTAAAATCTTTCATCGTTCTTTGTTGATGTGATGGTGATCAAGTTATGAAGTTGTCTGCCGTTCGTCACTTCTGTGTCTGTGGTGGTTGTCCGCCATTCCAACATGCTCATATATCTTAGGACTTTGTCTTTCAATTGCCCGAAGTTCCTTTTCATTCATATTGATCTTTGGTCTTTATACTTTGTAGATTCTTCTTTCTGGCGTAGAATCTTTCTTTGAACTTTGTGGTGCTTAGATCTTTGGGGGAGCTTTCTTTGACTTCAAGATGTATGCATGAGCATGCTGGAATCTACCATCATGGAGGTGATATGTACCTGCAGGTAAACAGTTAGCAATAATCAACCGGTACTTACAGATAAGGAATTAGAGCTCGTCAACAGCATAGTGTGAAGACTCCTTCTAATCCTTATCAAGGCCATTCCCAAGTTAGATACCCCCGAAGGAGCTTACGAGACCTACTAAGTAGCTCAATGACTGGGTGAGTCGCTGGGGATAACTCCACGGCTGTAGACCGCTAAAGAACCACCGCGAACACTAAGCGTAAACCGTGTGGGGTTACCGAAGTGACCTGCTGTCAGGGCTGTTTGATGTTGACCCTGGCAGGAATTTCCATTCAGTCATTGAGAAATACATTTTGTAATTCTCTCATAAACGTTCTCGGCAGATTGCTAAGATCTGCGAAGGACTCGATAATTTATAGTTGGTGTCCATTGATGTAGAACACCAGTTGTAGAAATACTAAGTGTTCCTAAGAGATCTTTGATGTATCTCATGGCTCTAGACTCGATAAGTGCACTCTTAGGTTTCCTATGCGGAGACTAGGGAGGGGTCTCCTGCTTCAATATCAACCATCTCTAAGAGATTAGTCGATAGATTACACTGGTTCCCCGTGAGAATGAAACAAGCTATTTTAAGAGAACTTGAGTGGTTAAGAAGGTTTAGTGCATTGCGTCACTGGGTCCATGACGACTTTATCTTCAATACTGGTGTTATCTTTGCAACAACCAGTAGCATATGAATTGAACCCGGTGTCTGCCCTAAGGTTGAACATATGGAGGGCTATTTCTTTTCACCCTTTTCTTTACTTTTCTTTTTAATTCTTCAACTCCTTCTTTCCCCTTTCATTCTTTTCTCCTTTTTTCGTATCATACCTAAGGACTTCTAATTCTACCTATTGGTGATGTCCTTGGGTAGATCCCTCCGGCTCTGGCGGATCATAGGATGGTTTTTCCTATCTTAATCACCTTATAACTCCATGATTATCTACAATAGCCATGAAACCTTTGATTGAAAATCTCTCAAAGTGTTTGTGATTATCAAACATTTTTTTTAATACTTTGAGAGTTTTGTGTTAACTTTTGAAGGGCTCCCCCTTCACATGTGCTCATAAGTATTAAATAAATTTGCACATGCGGGAGGAGCAAGCAGTTTTTGAATTGATCCACTTTCAGTGAACAAGACCGATTCGAGACACGCTTACATCACTAGTTAGACTAGCTTGAAGTTATTACCCGGCCTGGTCAAGTCCACAGAAAGTTTCTCGAAACGGTACATTTTTACTAAGACAAATCCTTTTCGAGACACGCTTACGTGGCTAGTTAAAGAGTTCCATTGTCAGCTTTTAGGTAACAACTAGCTCTAGTAACTAACTTGATGTTATTACCCGTCGAGGATAAGTCCTTTCGATTATTAACTTTTATGTTTCGTCAATTCTTGGGTGAATCTGAGTCTAGCTCGCATGAGATTTGACTTAAAGAAACATTGAACTTTCATATTTTAAACCTCGAATAAAGCTTCCAAATGGTGAAACATCAGTCATTTCTCATGTTGGTAAAGTCAAATTAAATAATGAGCTTATGCTAAAGGATGTACTGGTGGTACCTTCCTTTAAATTTAGTCTATTGTCTGTGCCAAAATTAACTGAAGATGAACAATGTGTGGTTTCATTTTACCCTGAATTTTGTGTGGTTCAGGACCTGGCAACCAAGAAAGTGAAGGGTCTGGGTAAGAAGAAAGCTGGTCTATATCACCTTCTGAATGTTCCTCTTGACAAGGTTGACACTGTTTTTACTGCTTTGGTAAACACTACTCTTGGAAAATTAGCATTGTCTGCTGTAAATAGTTCTATTTCTTTAAATAAAGAGTCTTATGAAGTGTGGCACCATAGACTTGGACATGTTTCAGATTCAAAGTTGAAGTGTATGAAAAATCTTCCTGTTTCAGTGAGTAAGTCTTTTCTGGATACTTGTTTGTCATGTCCAATGGCCAAATTTTCAAAACTTCCATATTCTTTAAGTGATTCTCACAGAGAAACCATTTTTGAACTTATTCATATGGATGTTTGGGGGCCATATAGAGTACCTACAGATGGGAAATTTAGGTACTTCTTAACCATTGTGGATGACTGTAGTAGAGCAACTTGGCTTTACTTGCTTGAAAATAAGTCAGATTCTTTTGCAGCCTTGAAATCCTTTCTTAAGTTTGCTGAGACATAGTTTGATAAGAAAGTGAAAATTGTTAGATCTGATAATGCATTAGAGTTTGTTAAGGGAGAATGTGGTGCCTACTTGAGTCAATTAGGCATTGAACATCAAACATCTTGTGCTGATAGATCACAACAGAATGGCAGAGTAGAAAGAAAACATAGACATATCTTAGATACAGCTAGGGCTCTAAGACTTCATTCACACTTGCCATTGAAATTCTGGGGTGATTGTGTTACCATTGCCACATATCTGATAAATAGACTCCCATCATCAGTGCTTGGTAATAAGACTCCTTATGAGGTTTTGTATAACAAAAGTCCTAGTTATGATAATCTCATGGTGTTTGGATGCTTTGCAGTAGTAAGTAATCCAACTAGGACAACTGATAAATTTGAGTCTAGAGGAGTGCCATGTGTGTTTCTTGGCTATCCAAATCATCAAAAGGGATACAAATTTCATAACCTCCTGACTCATACTACTTTTGTGTCAAGAGATGCAATTTTCTATGAACATATATTTCCCTATTCTTCAACCAGTATTCAACAATTCCTATATCCTCTTCCAACAACTTTACCATGTGATTTCATACCTTCAGTTGTCAATTTATGCAATCTCCTACATCTGTTCACATGAAAGCTGTAAAACACTTGTTAAGATACATTCTTTTATCACCAAGTCAAGGTATTCTTTTGGCCAAAGATTCTGCTGTTCAATTAAAGGCATACTGTGATTCTGATTGGGCAAGTTGTCCATTTTCAAGAAGATCTACTACTGGATATTGTATTCTTCTGGGTGACTCATCAATTTCATGGAAATCTAAGAAACAAGCTGTGGTTGCAAGGTCATCAGCAGAGGTAGAATATAGGTCAATGGCTTTAACTTGTTGCGAAGTCACATGGCTAGTCAGTCTTCTTAAAGATCTTGGCATCAAAGATTTTACAGCCTGTGGACTTGTTTTGTGACAATCAAGCAACCCTTTATATAGCTGCTAACCCTGTGTTCCATGCAAGAACAAAACACATTGAAGTTGATTGTCATTATGTGAGGGATCAGTTACAAGCAGGCCACATCAATCCTTCATATGTTAACACCAAATCTCAACTAGCTGATGTTTTCACTAAAGTAGTTACATTTGATCAACATAATCATCTTTTATCCAAGTTGGGAGTGTGTCAACCAACCCACTCTCAACTTGAGGGGGAGTGTAAAAGAGAAGGAAAATGATAGTAGTTTAGAGTCATTATTGTAAATTTAGTAGATTAGAAGGACTATCTTTGTAAATATTTTTCATCTTAAATACTCTTGTACTCAATAATTACGGTAACAAAAATTCACAACAAACTTTTCCTCCTTTCATTCTTTTTTATCTCATTTACTGTTCTATCACCATTGTCATCACGGTTGATGTTGGATATAGAAGCTGGAGGCAATAGATGGCGGTCTCCTAGTTCTCTCAGGAAGCTCTCGTTAAGCTCAGTAATAAAATGGTACAATAATTCCTAACAAGTTCTCCACATCTAGAAACGTTATCCATTTATCCGGTACAAAATGACTTGAATAATTTCTGCATTGGTGGGCGGGCTCTTAACTTGAAGCACTTAAAACTAAAGTCTATGATAGGATTTGAATCTGTTGATTTATATGACTTTGACCTTGTGTCATTCACATCAGAGGGTTCAGTTAGAGAATTACGCCTCACGGATCTCCCCATGCTGAAAGAACTCAATATTAAGAAGAATCATTTTTTGCATAATAACTTGTTCAGTCAGATGTCATCTTGTCTTCCAAACCTGCAAGTTCTTTCCATCTGCGCCGGTCTTGCACTGGTTAATAATTCACCTCTAATATTTATAACATCTTTTATGGAAATTGTGTGAGAGTGCTTTCATGTTTTGCGGACTACGTTCCCGGTTTACCAAATGTCAAGAGCTTGAGGCTGAGAGTTAGTGCGGAGACAGATGATAGCTTATGAGCACTCACTAGCTAGAGCTTGTCCGATTTTGGAGACATGCACTATTGAGGTACTTACTAGGATAAATATGAGTAGTGTTTCATCAAATGTATCTCAATATTTTAAGATAAATGTCTTGTAATTTTCCTGTCACAGTTTTTTCTTTCATTTATACATATAGTGTATCTAAATTTAGCATTTTTTTATTAATGAAAGTTTGGTTTATTATTGTAGCAACAATGGTATTCACAGTTTACCAGGAGGAAGGTAAGGCATGCTGCTAGTCATCTCCATACACACCTCAAGATTTTTCAATTTACGGGGTATTATGGTCGAAACAGCGACCTTGAACTTGTTCTATACGTCATCAATAATGCTGTTGGACTCAAAAGAATTTTGACTGATCCCCGCAACCAAAATCCAAAGAATTATGCATATACAGGTAGAGATGCGTCAAAGATTGAGGAAGCTGGTCGATCTTCTGCCAAGCGCAAGCTAAAATCAATATCACCTCCAGGCGTGGAGTTGGTCATACTCTAGTTCAACAAACTCGTGCTCTATGATTAATGTTTCCTTCTCAATTCTAGGAATATCACTAGGATGGTAACACCTGTTTTAAATCGCATATGCAACTATCTTAAAGAACATCATCACATCTACCTTAGCAAACTCATGCTCTATGAGTCATGAAACACCTCATGTTCGATATGTTATTATTGATTTGCAGGGTTGAAAGTTTTATTTGTATTGGTGTGAATTTCTTGTGGCATTTTTTGGTTGATATGTTACAATGGGCGAGGTGGTTCTTCGGCCAACATTTCATTGTTTGTTGCTGGTTTTAGAATAATTGGTCTTGGGACAAGGTTTGAATGAGCATGGTGTTGTTTTTACTTTTTATGGCGTTTAGTTACAGTATAAATGTTACGAGCCTTGTTAGGATGAATTGAAGGCCCATATTTTCTATAATATAAATAAGTTAAAATAATTAAAAAAAAAAAAAAAGGTACCATACTTGCTATTATTTTCTTTTGGACAAAAATACATCATTGGTCCCTAAACTTTCCACAAACCGTCGCCATGGCCCTTAACTTTTCAAAATCATCGCCTGGCGTCCAAAACATGGGAATTAGAGCCCAAATGCGTCCCTTGACCACTTTTGTCTTGGTCAACGCTTATGTTTTGGTATATTCACAAGGGCATAATAGGCAAACTACATTTTTCACCACATTATGGTTAAATCAACCATTACATACGACTTTAGGTACTAACTATGTACTACACTATAGTTAATCAACCAAGATGTAGTTTGCAAATTGTTTTGGCGACGATGGCAAACGGTTTCCCTTTTGTGTCATTTGCTTTGGTTATATGACTTATGGGGTGTTTGGGTTTTGCTTCCCTCCTGTTGTGTTTGTATTTGCTAGCATAAAGGGGTGTTTGTTTTTGGTCATAACAACAGTAAACACAATAAGATACAGCAAACAAGATTAACCGAGAAACCATAGAATTATATATGCATAATAGTGGCAAATGGCAATTAGACTACAAGAACATTAAAAGCCTAAAACAAGAACCCAAAAGACCTAATTAACCTACCCCTGGAAATACCCTAAATTAAGACCCCATTACACTAATTATTTTCAGCCATTTTCTGAACAAAACCTTCCTGCATACGAATATTAGCATCAGTTTGACCATACACCTTGATCAAACTTGCAAGTAGGTCGATTTCAATGGCTTGGGTTTTCCTTAACGACTCCAAACTGTCAAGCGCCACACCACGCAGTCCCAAAGCTTCATTCTCCTGAATCAGCTCCCTACGCTTTGGTATCATCCTCTTGAGATGATCAATAGCAGCACGAATAAGGTTTTTAAAAAACCCTGCTTCAAAAGCCTCTTGACCAAACCAGAGGCTCATACGATCATGTAATCGTGGTGAATCGGCCAATTGAATGAGTTCATTCAACATTGGGAAATCTTCTTCCATTGGGAAATGTGAGGAAAAGCTTGTTGATGGGTTTATTGGGTTACACGCTAAAGTTAATACCTTCGCAGTGAAGAGACGGTGAAGGGGTTTAATAACAAATTTTATTTCATACTTGGTCCCTAAGGTTGTCTACATTTTCGTCAACGTAGTTTCAATTCCCGCCCAAAATGTAGTGACGTGTTCACAACATGCTACACTGAGTGTACAAGCGTAGGGACCTACGGTGTAATTTGTGAAATTAATTAATTGCACCCCATTAAATCCTTACCGATCTCATATGAAACTCTAAAACAATATATTCATCACTAAAATCATTAAACATAAAGACACAAATATAAACATTCGAACTTGCCATTACATTTGGTGACCAACATAGGCATTGTGAAAATTGCAAATGCCAAATAACCTTTACCATTTGCACGTTTGGCTTCCTAAAGTCAAACTTGCCATTACATTTGGTGAGCAAGTAAGTAGCAACATACTTAAATGAAAATAGTTTTCTTAGGGTATTCAACCCATACATAAACTAGAATTAGTAAAAGAAATCTACCCCGGCTGTGGGGGAAGCTCGAGGGAGTTCCAACAGCCTCCTTGCCAAATCCCAGTTCAACATGATGTTTTCATTCTCATTAGTAGTCAAATTGCAGTCAATGATATAAATTTTCTTCAGTAAGGGGGAACATGCAAGTATCAACCGTATTATGGCTATTTCATTCTCTGTTATAGGGAAAGAATGAAACACCACAGTTTGAAGCTGCCCCGTGGTCATTCTGTTGATGGGTACATCAAATGAATCAATCTCCAAAGATACATAAGTAAACGTGTATAAGGCCTGGAAAATGAGAGAATTTAATAGGATGTCTTTCATACATATGCATTCCACTTACCTTGGTTACTAGCCTTTG
>JARVZY010002294.1:0-37695 GCA_030686995.1 Artemisia argyi | reverse complement strand
GATTGTGTTACCATTGCCACATATCTGATAAATAGACTCCCATCATCAGTGCTTGGTAATAAGACTCCTTATGAGGTTTTGTATAACAAAAGTCCTAGTTATGATAATCTCATGGTGTTTGGATGCTTTGCAGTAGTAAGTAATCCAACTAGGACAACTGATAAATTTGAGTCTAGAGGAGTGCCATGTGTGTTTCTTGGCTATCCAAATCATCAAAAGGGATACAAATTTCATAACCTCCTGACTCATACTACTTTTGTGTCAAGAGATGCAATTTTCTATGAACATATATTTCCCTATTCTTCAACCAGTATTCAACAATTCCTATATCCTCTTCCAACAACTTTACCATGTGATTTCATACCTTCAGTTGTCAATTTATGCAATCTCCTACATCTGTTCACATGAAAGCTGTAAAACACTTGTTAAGATACATTCTTTTATCACCAAGTCAAGGTATTCTTTTGGCCAAAGATTCTGCTGTTCAATTAAAGGCATACTGTGATTCTGATTGGGCAAGTTGTCCATTTTCAAGAAGATCTACTACTGGATATTGTATTCTTCTGGGTGACTCATCAATTTCATGGAAATCTAAGAAACAAGCTGTGGTTGCAAGGTCATCAGCAGAGGTAGAATATAGGTCAATGGCTTTAACTTGTTGCGAAGTCACATGGCTAGTCAGTCTTCTTAAAGATCTTGGCATCAAAGATTTTACAGCCTGTGGACTTGTTTTGTGACAATCAAGCAACCCTTTATATAGCTGCTAACCCTGTGTTCCATGCAAGAACAAAACACATTGAAGTTGATTGTCATTATGTGAGGGATCAGTTACAAGCAGGCCACATCAATCCTTCATATGTTAACACCAAATCTCAACTAGCTGATGTTTTCACTAAAGTAGTTACATTTGATCAACATAATCATCTTTTATCCAAGTTGGGAGTGTGTCAACCAACCCACTCTCAACTTGAGGGGGAGTGTAAAAGAGAAGGAAAATGATAGTAGTTTAGAGTCATTATTGTAAATTTAGTAGATTAGAAGGACTATCTTTGTAAATATTTTTCATCTTAAATACTCTTGTACTCAATAATTACGGTAACAAAAATTCACAACAAACTTTTCCTCCTTTCATTCTTTTTTATCTCATTTACTGTTCTATCACCATTGTCATCACGGTTGATGTTGGATATAGAAGCTGGAGGCAATAGATGGCGGTCTCCTAGTTCTCTCAGGAAGCTCTCGTTAAGCTCAGTAATAAAATGGTACAATAATTCCTAACAAGTTCTCCACATCTAGAAACGTTATCCATTTATCCGGTACAAAATGACTTGAATAATTTCTGCATTGGTGGGCGGGCTCTTAACTTGAAGCACTTAAAACTAAAGTCTATGATAGGATTTGAATCTGTTGATTTATATGACTTTGACCTTGTGTCATTCACATCAGAGGGTTCAGTTAGAGAATTACGCCTCACGGATCTCCCCATGCTGAAAGAACTCAATATTAAGAAGAATCATTTTTTGCATAATAACTTGTTCAGTCAGATGTCATCTTGTCTTCCAAACCTGCAAGTTCTTTCCATCTGCGCCGGTCTTGCACTGGTTAATAATTCACCTCTAATATTTATAACATCTTTTATGGAAATTGTGTGAGAGTGCTTTCATGTTTTGCGGACTACGTTCCCGGTTTACCAAATGTCAAGAGCTTGAGGCTGAGAGTTAGTGCGGAGACAGATGATAGCTTATGAGCACTCACTAGCTAGAGCTTGTCCGATTTTGGAGACATGCACTATTGAGGTACTTACTAGGATAAATATGAGTAGTGTTTCATCAAATGTATCTCAATATTTTAAGATAAATGTCTTGTAATTTTCCTGTCACAGTTTTTTCTTTCATTTATACATATAGTGTATCTAAATTTAGCATTTTTTTATTAATGAAAGTTTGGTTTATTATTGTAGCAACAATGGTATTCACAGTTTACCAGGAGGAAGGTAAGGCATGCTGCTAGTCATCTCCATACACACCTCAAGATTTTTCAATTTACGGGGTATTATGGTCGAAACAGCGACCTTGAACTTGTTCTATACGTCATCAATAATGCTGTTGGACTCAAAAGAATTTTGACTGATCCCCGCAACCAAAATCCAAAGAATTATGCATATACAGGTAGAGATGCGTCAAAGATTGAGGAAGCTGGTCGATCTTCTGCCAAGCGCAAGCTAAAATCAATATCACCTCCAGGCGTGGAGTTGGTCATACTCTAGTTCAACAAACTCGTGCTCTATGATTAATGTTTCCTTCTCAATTCTAGGAATATCACTAGGATGGTAACACCTGTTTTAAATCGCATATGCAACTATCTTAAAGAACATCATCACATCTACCTTAGCAAACTCATGCTCTATGAGTCATGAAACACCTCATGTTCGATATGTTATTATTGATTTGCAGGGTTGAAAGTTTTATTTGTATTGGTGTGAATTTCTTGTGGCATTTTTTGGTTGATATGTTACAATGGGCGAGGTGGTTCTTCGGCCAACATTTCATTGTTTGTTGCTGGTTTTAGAATAATTGGTCTTGGGACAAGGTTTGAATGAGCATGGTGTTGTTTTTACTTTTTATGGCGTTTAGTTACAGTATAAATGTTACGAGCCTTGTTAGGATGAATTGAAGGCCCATATTTTCTATAATATAAATAAGTTAAAATAATTAAAAAAAAAAAAAAAGGTACCATACTTGCTATTATTTTCTTTTGGACAAAAATACATCATTGGTCCCTAAACTTTCCACAAACCGTCGCCATGGCCCTTAACTTTTCAAAATCATCGCCTGGCGTCCAAAACATGGGAATTAGAGCCCAAATGCGTCCCTTGACCACTTTTGTCTTGGTCAACGCTTATGTTTTGGTATATTCACAAGGGCATAATAGGCAAACTACATTTTTCACCACATTATGGTTAAATCAACCATTACATACGACTTTAGGTACTAACTATGTACTACACTATAGTTAATCAACCAAGATGTAGTTTGCAAATTGTTTTGGCGACGATGGCAAACGGTTTCCCTTTTGTGTCATTTGCTTTGGTTATATGACTTATGGGGTGTTTGGGTTTTGCTTCCCTCCTGTTGTGTTTGTATTTGCTAGCATAAAGGGGTGTTTGTTTTTGGTCATAACAACAGTAAACACAATAAGATACAGCAAACAAGATTAACCGAGAAACCATAGAATTATATATGCATAATAGTGGCAAATGGCAATTAGACTACAAGAACATTAAAAGCCTAAAACAAGAACCCAAAAGACCTAATTAACCTACCCCTGGAAATACCCTAAATTAAGACCCCATTACACTAATTATTTTCAGCCATTTTCTGAACAAAACCTTCCTGCATACGAATATTAGCATCAGTTTGACCATACACCTTGATCAAACTTGCAAGTAGGTCGATTTCAATGGCTTGGGTTTTCCTTAACGACTCCAAACTGTCAAGCGCCACACCACGCAGTCCCAAAGCTTCATTCTCCTGAATCAGCTCCCTACGCTTTGGTATCATCCTCTTGAGATGATCAATAGCAGCACGAATAAGGTTTTTAAAAAACCCTGCTTCAAAAGCCTCTTGACCAAACCAGAGGCTCATACGATCATGTAATCGTGGTGAATCGGCCAATTGAATGAGTTCATTCAACATTGGGAAATCTTCTTCCATTGGGAAATGTGAGGAAAAGCTTGTTGATGGGTTTATTGGGTTACACGCTAAAGTTAATACCTTCGCAGTGAAGAGACGGTGAAGGGGTTTAATAACAAATTTTATTTCATACTTGGTCCCTAAGGTTGTCTACATTTTCGTCAACGTAGTTTCAATTCCCGCCCAAAATGTAGTGACGTGTTCACAACATGCTACACTGAGTGTACAAGCGTAGGGACCTACGGTGTAATTTGTGAAATTAATTAATTGCACCCCATTAAATCCTTACCGATCTCATATGAAACTCTAAAACAATATATTCATCACTAAAATCATTAAACATAAAGACACAAATATAAACATTCGAACTTGCCATTACATTTGGTGACCAACATAGGCATTGTGAAAATTGCAAATGCCAAATAACCTTTACCATTTGCACGTTTGGCTTCCTAAAGTCAAACTTGCCATTACATTTGGTGAGCAAGTAAGTAGCAACATACTTAAATGAAAATAGTTTTCTTAGGGTATTCAACCCATACATAAACTAGAATTAGTAAAAGAAATCTACCCCGGCTGTGGGGGAAGCTCGAGGGAGTTCCAACAGCCTCCTTGCCAAATCCCAGTTCAACATGATGTTTTCATTCTCATTAGTAGTCAAATTGCAGTCAATGATATAAATTTTCTTCAGTAAGGGGGAACATGCAAGTATCAACCGTATTATGGCTATTTCATTCTCTGTTATAGGGAAAGAATGAAACACCACAGTTTGAAGCTGCCCCGTGGTCATTCTGTTGATGGGTACATCAAATGAATCAATCTCCAAAGATACATAAGTAAACGTGTATAAGGCCTGGAAAATGAGAGAATTTAATAGGATGTCTTTCATACATATGCATTCCACTTACCTTGGTTACTAGCCTTTGCATATTTGGAGACCAATGAATCATTTTAACGATCAATGAAACCATTGCCTTATTACCAAAATCGACCCCGTATATCTCAACAGTCTTGAGGGATAGAAAGGCCATACGGACACTCATCCAGGATGTACCTTCTTCCAACAACTACAAAAGGACGAATTTTCTTTAGTTTCAAAGCTAACATTGCATCAATGTTTGAAATTACTTTAACATTATGTAAGTTGAAGTAGAAAATGCGAAGAATAGGTCTTACATTGTAGTCTTCAAAATCCATGGTAAGGGTCTCAAGTTTAGGAACATTTGACAACTGAAAGATATTGGAAGTTGTTATTGTCATAGGATGGTTCCAAATACCAAATGACAAATTTAACGTCTTCAAATTCCTAAGAATTGCAATATCTCATAGTCTCATTTCGTTTGTACTACAACGATCCAATTTTAGAGACTCAAGCAAGGGACAACCAACAACTAAGTCCCAAACTGTACCACTATGAAAATTGACATTACATAATTCTAAGTTGAGTAGCTTTGGAAAACCCCTAAAACTTGTCATAGTGGGAAAAGTGCAACAATGAAGTTTTAGAAATGTCAACTCTTGACGATAGTAAAGTTAGGTTGGCAATGTAACTGGATCAGCATACCAGTTTTGAATTGTGACCTCCTCAACTCCGACCCGAGACAAAAACAAAAGCCAGTCATGAATGTCTTCATAATGCAAGTCGTCATGTCCAAATAGCGTTTTGGCCTCTACGGAAAACACAAACCTTCTTACTGGCCCAATAAGCTGAAGTAAAAGCCTAGTAATATGCCTCCCATCACAGGTATTTGTTAAATAGTAAAACAAATCCTCATCAACTATGACATCGGTCAGCAAAGTCCACTTAAACCTCCAGCTTCTTGCTAAACTACTGGTCCTTACCGCATCTTTTAGTGGCAATCGGTTCATAATATTAGTGGTCATGTTATCTGGCATGTTGCTGATATAATCTGCCATATCAGTGATCACATTGTCTCCAAAAGACATTGTAATATTGGAATTTTAGTTGGGTCTTTGACTTCTGGAAATGGGTGTCTGGATAAGGGTGTGTGTTATTATGGTGTGTAAATGTGTTTGGTTTGTGGGTTAATTGGTTTCGCGCGAATTATAACTAGCGTATTAGAAAAGATAAGCTCAAGTTCCACAAAGCATAGTTCTTGTTTCTCCCTAAACTATCACTCTTGGTTGATTTAACCATAGTGTGGTGAAAAATGTAGTTTGCCTATTATGCCCTTGCGAATATACCAAAACATAAGCGTTGACTAAGACAAAAGTGGTCAAGGGACGCATTCGGCTTCTAATTCCCATGTTTTGGACGCCAAGCGACAATTTTGATAAGTTAAGGGCCATGGCGACGGTTTGTGGAAAGTTTAGGGACCAACAGTGTATTTTTGTCTTTCTTTTGTGAGTAGCAAACAATTGTTTTTGCTTTTGTAGGTACTTTTCTTTCGAATTTATTTTTTAAGGGTATTTTGCAAAAAAAATTTGACTCTTTTAACTAATAGAAATTTTTTTTCTTTGAAGGACAAAAATGTCACAATAAAATTATTTATAAAATGAAAATTTAACTGATATAACAAGATCAGATATCTTAACATTGATGTGACAACACCCAAAGACCTCCACGTGATGCACTAAAGATGGATTTGAGTAAAAGAAAGTACTCTAAAAGAGAACTGGGGAAGTCCCTTAACTGCTTTTGTGGGCAATGAATGTTTTGGATGACCAAAAAAAAACAAAAACCAAAAGCTTGTCATATTTATAAAAGATTCGTAGTGATATCTGTATAAAACAATCGATCTCGATCCATATCTCAATTTTCACTACTTATTTATTTCAATGCTAATGTCGTCATCTTCTTCATGTCACAAATGAGTAATCAACGGCTTCGATCTGCACAAATCAAGGTCATTATGTCAATTTTATTTCCCATGCATCATTTATCCATCAATACTTGTTAACTGTGTATTTATTTTTCAGTTGACAGTTTTGCTACAATTTATTTACAACTTTTAAACTAGTTGAAGTTATTAATTCACACAATTGCACGTTCGATTATTCCCAGGGTTTGTATTAAACATATCTTCTTATAGTTCAAAGGGTTTAATTACTGATTTTTATTAACCCCATATTTTTAGGTTAACTACTCATATGATCATTTCATATTTCAGGTTTTAGGTTTACATTGAAAATGTATATCTCAAAAGTTATATTTTGTCACTCGTCTTTTTAGCCACCATAAGTTGCCACCAGACTATATACTGTAATAAGTGTGTGTTTGCTACAAACATTGTTTCGATGCATATTTTCGGTATTACGTAGTATGTTAACATGGAATATATTTTGTTAGTTTATCCTTGCTAAGTACTTGCAAAATTATATTTTGCAATAGTAATTTTTGATTAAAGGAGTAAATTTGACATCCAAAACATATGAAAAAATAAATTTCCTCCAATGATTAAAAAGGTAATAATTTTCAATTGAGATTTAAAGAAGAATTTCTTCTTCAATACTTGATAATTCAGCAAGCGAAATCTTTTCTTGTACATGTAATAACTTAAAGGAGCTACTATACAATAGAAATATCTATCAAAATAAACACTTTTGTAGATTTAAAACAAAATAAATAAATGCAAAAAAATATCACAAAAGCAATGGTATTCATATACTAAGGGTGTGTTTGGTATATGTTAATCGGAATGAGGGAATACTTTCATTCCGAAATAAGATGTTTGTTTTACTACTTTGAATCTAAAAATTTGCTATGATACTCAAATATAAAGCATACTCCATACCCCACCCAAGTTAAATTACGTGCTATCATACTTGTAGGACCCGCTTTATACCCAAAGTCATACCAATTGTGATTGATTGAAGCATACCAAACGTACACTAAGTTATAATACCTGCTATTATGTAGTTGCACTGCAAAACCCGGCCTACTGACGATATAATCAACACTTCTTAAGGTTTATAGTTACCCTATAATAGCAGGTAATTTTATATATCTCAACAGCAAATTTACATGGGGTATTTTTTGATATGTACACATGTAATCAACAAGATTTGATATGTACACATGTAATTTTACTTGGCACACATAAAATTACATGTGGTATTTTTTGTCTTATTCATTAATTCAATGTGTGCAAAGTAAAATACTATGTATACATATTATTACCCTTTTTTAAATCTAAAACAATCGAAAGGATTTTTATATATCTCAACAGTAAGTAATTACTAGGATTAATGATGTCATGTTCTAACTAGGCACACACACGATGCCATGTAACACCATCTAGGACATATACAAATCTTGTAAGCGGGAAAGTTTAATGGAAGGATGGCAAACTTGCTCTAACAACTCATGTTAAGTGGCAAATTAGGGTGGCTGAAACGATGAGTAGCAAATATTTTTTTTGATATTTTCAATCATAAGTTTGCTCTTTTAACCTAAGTTTTATTAACTTTTGTTGCAAATCAAAATAAAGCTCATTCATACTCAAACTTGTGTATGCGACAATATTCACAAACCTAACCGACTGCTACATATTTTGTACATTCATAGTCCGTAGCCCTAGGCCCATCCCCGTGTTTTCGGAGGCCTTGGGTGTAAGTACAAAATGAAGCCCTCACAACTAACTCTAAATAAAAAGTTCCTATTGTTTTAACTGATGCATTTAAAATGGATTTAACGCAATTCTTCTAGCATTCAAAATCTTTAATGAATGGTAGTTAATTTGCTCAGAAATACCATTTGCAACTTATATCATTGGCCGCCTACCTCACCCACTCTCAAGGATCTCGACATCGGTAGTTGGATGATTGTAAAACAAGAATCTCTGCCACATTACACTTGATAGCATTTTATGCGTGTTGCCAAATCCAAAAGAAGTCATGTTACTTCTTTTGTTGATGCATAATCTGGCGCGGGCTGGATTTGACGACTCTCCTTGGGCCGTTAGTCGTCTTCTCGAGCCCTGAGTAGACCTGTTCAACAAAGAGAACCCGTTAGGAGTGGACCCGAGGCCGTAGCCCCGGGATCCACCTCTGACGGTCAAGTTAGTATCAGTGCGATATAGCTTATAAGAATCAGGTTTAGAGTAACCTATTGTGTTGTCTCAAGAAGAGAATCTCAGCCCTATATTTATAAGGCATGGATTAGGGTTTAGGCGTAGAGTGGGCCGCTGTCTGTCGGGCCTGACCCATTCCTGGCCCAGTCCGGACCATACGTCCACATCTTTCTTTCATGTAAAATCTTAAAGACAACAATTTTTGTGGAAGGATTCTTTGTATATATTGATTTGTGCAAACACTTGGGATGTTAATCTCAGTAATGTGTTTAGGATATTTATGAATGAATGTGAGTTAGCACGTGGAATTTACTAAAACACACTAAAGGAACAAAGGTGGTGAATAAGTAAATGAGAATGAACACAACATGAATAACACAAAACGATTCAATATTATTGATGAAATAATACGGGTGATCTAAACTATCACCAGGATTACAAGTGTAACCTTGAATCTTTGATACGTGAAAGGGTTTAAATATGGAAGTTATACATGGAAAACTATGGGAGAGTTCTATCTGAGATGTGTCTAAGAAGGTGTCTTAAGGGTTCCTTTTATAGTATAAGGAGCCCTTATTACAAGTGGTCAAGTTGCTTAATATAATATATTAGAGGTTTATCTTATCCTAATATTACACCTTTCAAGGTAAAACACTCCATTATATCTACTGAGACTTCTGTACTACTTCTACTTAACGTATAACTTTGTACAAAGACTAATAATACAAGTAAATATCTCTAAATAAAATATAGCAACTTGTCGTGAAAACTGGCAGGACCTTTATTAACTAGCAGTACCTTCTTACCCAGAAGGTACTGTTAGTATATCTTCAACATCAGCAAAACTGAAGAGGCAGGCTTAACTATCAACTAGCAGGCTCTTCTGGCAGACTCTTTACTTTGTGCATTTTATTCCCAACAATCCTCCCCTAAACTTGTTATTCCCATATAAAATAACCAAGTTTCTTTGTGAATAAAATTCATACCTTGAGGATTTGAGGGAACTCTTCCAAAAACCTTATCTTTTTCTCCTTAGGCTTTCATACTGATCAAATATGCTCTCCTTCAATCTTTTGACTGCATCAGTCTCTTCTTCACACAAAAGATTATTGGAGATCAAGACTGATAATACTTCATAGCTTAAAGGATACTCCTTCTCTCCTAGCATAAAGAGCTCTATTCCACTCTGAGTGGAAAGATGATGAACATGACTCATGCTGAAGTATTCCCATGTAACAGATAAATCATAGTAAGGAAATTTCCAATGAGTATCAGAAGGATTTGGATCATATAATCTGCTGAACTCAACCCATAGCTCTTGCTCCTTTGCATCTGGCTTATACTTGGTTTTCAGCTTCTCTTGAACTAATACCCATAATTCATCTAAATCCATTCTGTTACATGCTCTAAGAAGATTTTCAAAGTTCTTGAAAATCTCAACCTTGTTTCCAACTCTTGTTATCTTCCATGCTTTGCCAAACTTATCATTGTAGATTTCCCAATCTATGACTGGATGCCTTGCATGTAAAGGTTCAACAAAAATAATTTGTGGAACATGGACAACCATTTCTCTTGTCTGAACAGAAGGCAATTCTGCTTTCTCTGCTTGTTCCTTCTGATCATCTTTTCTTCCTTTGGAAGGCCTTTCTTGTGTATCCATGAGAAAACTGGTTTTGTTTCTTCTGTAAGCCTCTAAGTATAGAAGCTTCAATTCATAAAAAGATTTACCTTTGAGTTGATGATCCTTCATGTTTACTTCTCTTTTCAGATATATCTTGAAGAATTTCTTCTGATCTTCTTCAGAATGTAGCATTTTAAATCCTTTCTTCTGATTCTTCTGGATCTGCTGATAGACATCATCCAATGCCTCTTGATTGTATTTCTTGGTGATGAAATCATTGAGCTTGATTGTCATTTCATCTGAGCTGAGAGACTCATCACACACCAGAGTGTAAGCTTCACCTCTTACAATTGGATCAATGGAAATGATGTATTGCAGCTGAGCATCAAACTTTTCTTGCAACATTCTTGATTCTTCTTCAGCCCTCAAAACTTCTTCTTCATGAAGCTGTTTGGACAACTTTTCATCTACAGCCAATTGTGCTTGCTCTTTCTGCTTCATCTTTTTAGGCTTTGGTTCATCTTCAACTATAATTTTCTTGCCCTTGTCTTTTGGTGATGATACTGGACTTGGAGCAGCAGATTGTTCATCAGAGACAATAAACCTCCCCTGAGGCTGTGATCCCCTCTTTCTTTTGTAAGACATTTGATCAGAACCTTTTAAATTCATAGCTAATAGCCTCTGAATCCCAGCAGGCTCTTGCTCTGCTTCAGCAGTATCTTGCTTTCCTTCAGCAGTATCTTTCAAGCTAACAGGATATTTTTCTTGAGTAGCAGGCTCTGTTTCTTGAATAGCAGGCTCTTCATCAATCACTGGAGTTCTTTCATGAAACTGAAATTGAATATCTTCTTCATTTTTAGAACTACCCATCCTCCCCTTTTTGGAAGAGAGACCCAAACCCTCTGCATCTGAACTTGAGGAACTAGAAACAACCAACTGAGATGTTCCTTTACCCTTCAACAATTTCACCTTCAACTCTAATTTCTCAACCCTCTTAACTAACTTGGTGTTGATCTCTGTAAAATGTTTGTTTTGACTTTCAAGAGAAGTTTGCAAGTGCTGCACTTGCTCCTTTAATTCCCTGATAGTCTGAGAATCTACACTTTGTTGTGGAGGAGATTGTGGTGGTGAGTTATGGTGTGATAATGATGGTGATGTTGCAGATGGTGTTTGTGTTTGTTGATCAGATGGTAATGGTACTGGTGATGGTGGTGTGACTGATGGTACTGTTGGTGTGAGTGATGGTACTGGTGATGGATGTGGTGATGAATGATCAGGTTCTTCAGAATGTTGTGGTAACATTTCCTCAAAAAGTGGTACTTCTTCTCCTTGAAAACCAATTTTCATGTTTGAAAACACCTTGTGTGTAAGTTTGGGAGTTTTAAAAGGTTTGTTTGGGGGAAGTAACAAATGTTTGGATTTGTTGATGAGGCACTGAATGAACCTTGGGTACATCAAAAACTTTGTTTCACTGTCCACATTTTTAACCAATCCTTCAAAAATATATTTTGAAACGTTGAATTTCTTGTTTGTTGCCAGGCAAATGAGAGCTGCAGCCATGTTACCACTAAATTGCTCCCATGAGGTTTTCTTTTGGCTTAAACAATGAAGGATGGTATGAATCAAAAATCTCCATTGAGGGGTAAAATGCTTTTTAAGAAATGTAAGCTTTGTAGAAGTTACATTATACCCCATTTTTGTCAAATTTTCAAAAATTTTAGTATCAGGTAGTTGACTAATGCCATCTGAATCATCCAAACGAAGATGTCTTCTAATGGATGATTCGGTAAAAGTCAAGGTTCTACCATCCACTTTGACCATTAACTCTTGAATCCCATCCCTAAGAGTGTTAACTTTAGTAGTTTGCCAAAATTGTGAAATTTGAGATTCAAAAATAGTAGGATTCACGAGTAAAGCAAACCTGACATAAGAATTGTTTAGAAAATCCACTGCTTGATGAAAAGTTTCATTGTCATCAGACTTTTCCAAAAATGCTAATTGGTTGTGACGTTTGACAAAACTTAGACGAGCCATGGTGAATGGTTTGATGAAAATTTTGATTTCGATGGTGGGATTTTATTGTTGTACTGGTAGAAGATGAAAGGTGAGTGTGAATTATGATAAGGATTGATTATGAGAAAAATGACTTTTGACCGACTATAAAACTTATGGATAAGTAATTGAAGAGGCGGTCAAAAAGATCTTTTATTATAATAACTATATCCTTAATTCGAGGAAAACATGAATAATTCACAAAAATACCCTTTAAAAACAACGGCTATATTTTAACCTGACAGACTCAACGGCTATGTAGCAGTACCATTTTACTCTACCAGTACTAAAATTTGAACTACCAGTACCTTGTTTTTGAAATAAAACTTGGCAGTCCCTTTGAAATTTTAGAAAATATCCCTTATAGTTTTTAGCAAACTATCAGCTATCAACGGATTTGATAAGTCTTTACCAAGAGCCGTTTGCTTTGGACTAGTCAGTTCGTTAAGTTTTTGAAACTGGGTGAACTGATTACCTTATAGTTTTTAGCAAACTATCAGCTATCAACGGATTTGAGAAGTCTTTACCAAGAGCCGTTTGCTTTGGACTAGTCAGCTCTTAAAGTTTGAAAAACTTGGTGAACTGATTACCATTTCCACATCCTGATTTTGTTAGCAATCTTGAGTAACCTGAAATGGTTAGTTGTAAACCAAAAGAACAGAGTGCAAAGCACTTGTTTTATAGCATTGTTAACATTTAAACATCAAGATGAGCAAAAACAGAGCAAACTTTGAACTAACAGTACCAATTTTGTACTGACAGTACCTTATGACTAACTAGCAGTACCATGATTAGAGGCTAGAACTTGTTTATTTATATACAAAACACATGTTTTTCAAAGATTTATCATACCAATACCTGCTACCAGGTATTTAAACCTACCTAAATCAAAAGCTTTGGTGAGAAGGTCTGCAAAATTATTTTCAGAATCAATTTTGACAACTTGTATTAACCTTTTCTCATTGCAATCTCTTATGAAATGGTGTCTGATTTCAATGTGTTTTGTTTTTGAATGTTGAACTGGATTTTTAATGATACAAATAGTATTGTTGTTGTCAATGTAAATAATGGTGTTAAGAAAATTATACCCATAGTCAAGCAATTGATTCTGGATCCAAAGAACTTGGCCACAACAACTTGCACTTGCAACATATTCTGCTTCAGTTGTAGAGTTGGCCACCATTGTTTGCTTCTTGCATTGCCATGATATGAGTCTGCAGCCAAGAAATTGACATCCACCAGTTATGGATTTTCTGTCTAGGGGTGCACCAGCATAGTCACTATCTGAGTAAGCTACCAAATCAAAAGATGATTCCCTTGGATACCATAGACCCAACTTAGGCTGGCCCTTGAGGTATATGAAGATCCTTTTGACTGCTGTGAGATGAGAAACTTTTGGATTGACTTGAAACCTTGCACATACACATACTGAGAACATGATATCTGGTCTTGATGATGTAAGATACATTAGTGACCCAATCATTGATCTGTAGTTGTGCACATCAACATCTTCACCCTCAGCATCTTTGTGTAACCCTTTTTATGTATCCATTGGTGTACTTGCAACCTTTGAATCAGCAAACCCAAATTTCCTTAGGATCTCAGCTACATACTTATCTTGGCTGATAAATATGCCTTCATTTGATTGTTTCACTTGGAGACCCAGAAAGAAAGTAAGTTCCCCCATGGAACTCATTTCAAACTTACTATGCATAAGTTTTTCAAACTCTACACACAATTCCTGATTTGTGGATCCAAAGATAATGTCATCAACATAAATCTGTACCAGCAAGATGTCTTTCTTGGTTCTTTTGATGAACAAAGTTGGATCAATCTTGCCTCTTTGAAATCCATTTTCCAATAAATAGAAAGCCAATGTTTCATACCATGCCCTTGGAGCTTGGTGTAGACCATAAAGAGCTTTGGTAACCTTGTACACCTTGTCTGGATATTTTGCGTCAATGAAGCCTGGAGGTTGAGAAACATACACCTCTTCTTCAATAGTACCATATAAAAAGGCACTTTTGACATCCATTTGGTAGACAGTGAAGCCTATGAAAGAAGCATAGCCAAAAATAGCCTAATTGCTTCAATTCTTGCAACTGGAGCAAAAACTTCTTCATAATCCACTCCTTCTTCTTGAGTATACCCTTGGGCCACCAATCTGGCTTTGTTTTTTTTTATCACTATTCCCCTTTCATCTTTCTTATTTCTGAAAACCCATTTGGTTCCAATTGCCCTGTAACCTTTGGGCAAATCAACCAGTACCCAAACCTTCTGCAGTTTGAATTGAAGTAGCTCTTCTTGCATTGCTTCAACCCAGCTTGAATCATCTAAGGCTTTTGTAATGTTTTTGGGTTCTACTTGAGAGAGAAAGCATGAAAACAGGCATATGTGGGCAACTTCATGGTTCTTTTCTTCATACACAGCTAGGACAAACCCATCTTTGTCTGAAGATAAGACTTGAGTTCTTGTTTTAACAACAGAATCAATGCTGCCAATCACATTATCAATGGAGTGATCTTTGAGAATTCTTGTGTTGTGTGTTGCAGGAACATCATAGGAAATTGAAAGGTTTCCAATCCCTACATCTTCTGGTAAAGAATCATCTGATAGAACATTTAATGGTTCAACAGGACCAATTTATGAACTAGCAGTACCATCTGTTGAACTGGCAGTACCATCTTGTGAATTGGCAGTACCATTTTCATTTTCAGAATTTTGTTGATTCCTTTGGTCTTGAGTTCCATGATCATCTTCAACACCTTCATTTGTAGTATTTGAAGGCTCTCCATGACTTGAAGATGAATCCAATCCTGTCCAAATTGGCATCAAGATGTAATCTTGATCCTCAGTTGTTTCATCATTGTCTTCAAAACCTGCATTATCATTAGTATTTGTACCTGTGACAAGCACATAATTCATAGATTCTGAAAGCTTATCAATGTCAAAACACCAATCTGGTCCAGTGCCTGCAACATTTGGTAGTTTCTCTTGGAACTCTATGTGTAGGTTTTCTTCCACTAGCCTAGTGCATTTATTATACACCCTATAGGCCTTACTTTGCAAAGAATACCCTATCATGTAGCCTTCATCAGCTTTTCCTTCAAACTTTCCTAGATGATCTTTGGTATTGAGAATAGTGACATGACATCCAAAAGGTCTCATAAAACTTAGAGATGGTGTTCTACCAAACAAAAGTTCATAAGGAGTCTTTCTATGAGGTTTGATTACAAGAACCCTATTATGTACATAACAAGCAGTACCTACTGCTTCAACCCAAAATGAAACAGACAACTTAGAATCTACTAGCATTGTTCTAGCAGCCTCTATAAGTGTTCTATTTTTCCTTTCTGCTACTCCATTTTGCTGTGGGGTTCTAGCTACACTATATTCTCTTTTTATTCCTTTTTCTTTGCAAAACTCATCCATAACTCTATTCTTGAATTCTGTCCCATTGTCACATCTAATTACTTTTACTTTCTTATCTATTTGGTTTTCTATCCCTGTAATGTAGGACTTAAGGATCTCACTTGTTTCATCCTTAGTTTTTATAAAGAAAACCCAAGAGAATCTGCTGTAATCATCAGTAACTACAAGACAATATCTTTTACCATTCAAGCTATTCACAGAAGTAGGACCAAAGAGGTCCATATGAAGCATGTATAAAGCTTGAGAAATTGAGTTATGGGTCTTGGGCTTACAAGAAGCTCTATGTTGTTTGCCTTTTAGACAATCAACACAGGTTTGGTCATTTTGAAAAATCTTTTTGGGTAAACCTCTAACCAAATCATATTTTGCAATTGTATTGATTGTTTTAAAGTTTACATGACCAAGTCTTCTATGCCAAAGCATAGATTCATCAAATGCGGCTTTTGCTACTAGACAGGTTAAACTCTCTTTAGGAACAATGTTCTTTAAATCAACAATGTACATATTGTTCTTTCTAGGGATTTTAAGAAGAATCTGACTTTCATCAGGAATTTTAAAATCAGGAAAAAGTACAATGCATTCAGTGTCAGTAAAAAGAACTTTGTTCTTTGTGTCACACATTTGTGACACTTAAGAGATTAAACTGTGGTTCTTTCACAAAATACACATTTTCAAAATCTAATTTACTGGTTTTAATTGTACCTTTACCAGTAATCTTTCCTTTGATTCCTCCCACAAAGGTAACATATCCTCCATCAAATAATTTGAAGTCTGTGAGGTAAGACATGTTTCCTGTCATGTGCCTTGAACATCCACTATCTACATATCCTTGATCTGCAATATCATTTGAATGTTCCTGTACATGTATACACATATTAGTTTCCTTGGGGTACCCAAGCCATGACTGACTTGGGTTTGCCTCGTGCATCAATGTAATCAAATCTTTTTAGGACTGTTGATGCACCATTTGATTGGAGTGGTCTCCAAATCCAACATGCTGAGGATTTAACAGCATTTTCATTTTTGACACATTTTGTGGTTTTTTGTCTAACAGTACCAAATTTGGCAGTACCATTTGGTCTAGCAGGACTTCTTGGTTTTGGTCTCCAATTTTGTGTTTTAACCACATAATCCCTTTCATTGAAACTTTTCACAACTCTTGGTGTATGTTTGAAAGTATTACTTGCACCCTTAGTAGTGAATTTTGGGTAAACGGACTCATTTGGTCTAACAGTATGATTGACTTTTGGTGTGTTAGATTTCACAGAACCTTTTCTGGGGTTTGTTTTACTTGTTTTAGACCTTGATTTACTCCCAGAAACCCAATTGTTACAATAAGCATGAGTATGATTAAAACTACCACAGTAATAGCATGCTTTATTGTACAAGACAAAGTTATCACCAAGTTGATGCGACTTAAGATTGTTCCAATTTCTTTGATTACCTCTAGGTATGCTATTACATTTAGCACAACATTCAACTGTTTTTAGAACAACTTTAGTCTTTGTTATACTCTCTACACTTTTAGGACTGAGTGGTCCTACTTTGTTTCATTTCTTAGAAACAGTCTCTTTTCCATTCTCATCAGATGTACAACCTTCAATTGTTGTAACATCTGAGCTCTTATTAGTGAGCACCTTTTCTTTGGAGAGTGAAGTATCACTTGTACTCTCAAAAGGTTCACTATTTTCTACAGGTTTTACCTTTTCTAGTGGTTTATTTGTGAGTTCATGTAAGCCTGATTCAGCAAGATCTGAACCTGGGGGACAGGGAATTCCTCTGTAAGGAGGTGGGCATGTGTTGTATCCAATCCCAGATTTGATTTTCTTGTTCATTTGATTTTCAACTATACTTTTAGTACATGCAGAAGCATTTTCTAATGTTGTAACAGTTAGTTGAATATTATCTTTTGCTTGTTTCACTTTAGCAAACTCAGTTCTTAACAAGTTTATTTCAGCATCTTTAAGAAGTATGTTTCTATTAAGAATAGCTTTTGTGTCAGAAAAGGTGAGTTCATTTTCTCTAAAGTGAATTATCTATTTTTCAAGTTTGGACATACCACACTTATGATTAACTAGATCTTGATGGGTTTTTCTTTCTTCTACTTTCAGTTCATCATAACATTTTCTTAAGATTTCTAGTTCTTTAAAAACTTCACAAGTAGCAGAACATTTAGTAATTTGTACCTCAGGATTGGAGAGAGCCATTAAAGCTAATTCATTTGAGGATGACTCTTCTTCACCCATGAAGCTCCAATCAAAACCCAGCCCATCAATAGCTACCATAGCTTTTGTTTCAGTGATGTCCACTTCTTTGCTCTTGTTCTCATTGTTTCCCCTGTTCTTGTTCTCAAAACCTCTTCCCTTATCACCCTGCTTCTTTGGTCTTCTACATTCTCTTGAGTAGTGACCCTTCATGTGGCAGTTGTAGCACTCCACTTTAGACTTGTCATACCCAGCAGGTTCATTGCCATTGATGACAATCTTCTTTCCAGTCCTCATCAAATATTTCTTAGCCCTCATGCTAAAAAGTGAAAGCTGCCATTTTATGTCCATTTCTTCAAGATCATCATCACTGATCTCTTGAAGATCTTCAAAGGTCAATGTGGAACCATTGTGTTGTGATGTTAGGAAAGCACAACCAATTGTTTCATCTAAAATGGTTTTGGTACTGCTGGAAGAACTGGCAGTACCAAAATTTGTGTTGGCAGTACCTTCTTCTCCACCATCTTTTTCTTCATCAACTTTCTTGGAAGTACCATGAGATGACATAAATGCCATATTTCCTGAGCTTGAACTAGTAGACTTCTTTAGTTCATGCTCTACTATTTTGAAGTTGCTGTAAAGATCATTGAGACTCATGGAATCAATATCTGGTTTGTTTTTCCAGACAATGACATGCATGGCCCATTCAGAGGGTAGGCTTCTAAGGAATTTGGAGTTTAAGTCTTCTTGAGATATTATCACTTCATGAATGGCTAACTGACTAGAAAGCTTTTGTAGTCTATTGAACATGCTGTCCAAAGACTCATTTGGTGTGGCTGAAAAGTTTTCAAACTGTTGTTTTAAAAGTGTTTTCTGGGTTTTCTTGGTGGCATCATTACCACCAAATCTAGCCACAATAGCTTGAAAAAGGGTTTTAGCACACTTGTATTTGTTAAAGACTAAAAGCTGGTCATTTGGAATAGACATGAGAAGCATACTCCTGGCTTTAAGATCATTTCTCTTTTGAATTCTTTCTTCAACGGTTATTGGATTTACTTGCACAGTTGTGACAAGTGCATCATTTACTGTGGAGGTGGTGGTTACTGGTTTAAATGAGTTTCCTTCTTCAATAATCTCCCAAAGTGCATAGTCTTGCACTTGGAAGTATTGTCCAACCCTCAGTCTCCACATTTCAAACTCATTTTGTTTGAGTAATGGAAGTTTTGCAGCCACATTGGTTTGAATGTGCTCAACATCCATTTTTGCTTTGTTCTTTTATGTCGTAAATATCAACCTGGCTCTGATACCACTTGTGGAAGGATTCTTTGTATATATTGATTTGTGCAAACACTTAGGATGTTAATCTCAGTAATGTGTTTAGGATATTTATGAATGAATGTGAGTTAGCACGCGGAATTTACTAAAACACACTAAAGGAACAAAGGTGGTGAATAAGTAAATGAGAATGAACACAACATGAATAACACAAAACGATTCAATATTATTGATGAAATAATACGGGTGATCTAAACTATCACCAGGATTACAAGTGTAACCTTGAATCTTTGATACGTGAAAGGGTTTAAATATGGAAGTTATGCATGGAAAACTATGGGAGAGTTCTATCTGAGATGCGTCTAAGAAGGTGTCTTAAGGATTCCTTTTATAGTATAAGGAGCCCTTATTACAAGTGGTCAAGTTGCTTAATATAATATATTAGAGGTTTATCTTATCCTAATATTACACCTTTCAAGGTAAAACACTCCATTATATCTACTGAGACTTCTGTACTACTTCTACTTAACGTATAACTTTGTACAAAGACTAATAATACAAGTAAATATCTCTAAATAAAATATAGCAACTTGTCGTGAAAACTGGCAGGACCTTTATTAACTAGCAGTACCTTCTTACCCAGAAGGTACTGTTAGTATATCTTCAACATCAGCAAAACTGAAGAGGCAGGCTTAACTATCAACTAGCAGGCTCTTCTGGCAGACTCTTTACTTTGTGCATTTTATTCCCAACAATTTTAATGGTATTCGAGTATCCTTTTCACAAATCCATCTCTGCCTTTAGAACTGACATCTTCCTTTTAAGGGGTCTTTGTTTTAGCTTATCTATACGACCCATTATTTTGGCCACTTTGACTGAACCCGCTGCCCAATTCTTAACCACACTGTATCAATGTTTCACTGGATATCCGATACTTTCCAATTAAAACTCTTAGCATTCCTTTCTTGTCACAGCGACCAAGATATTGCATACAATACCAGTATACCACCATCATTCACCTAATATTTCTTTCTCATATGGAGCCAACATGAGCAACAGCTTGGTGATACCCAATTTAAATTATAACACCCCAAACCTTTAGCCATTGTATCCATGTTTTAGACTCTGTTCCACACATTGACCACTGATCTTCCGCTTCCTTGCTGACATGGTATTTCAATAATGGTGTTCTTGTAGGCAACTTATGCCTCAACTATCCAACATAAAATGAAATCCTTTTTAATCTTTTCCGGTTCCTTCACATCCCAACTTATTAATGCTGACTTGATGAATGTGACCCAACCTGCTTCGGAATAAAACATACTGTTATGTGTAAGGATTGTTTAATATTAACTGTTAAACATACTGATACACTTATATTTGTGAAGGTGGGTTTTCGAGAATCAAATCCAAATGATTTCATTAGCCGAATGCCGGATGATATACTTCTTATGATACTGTCTCTTTTGCCTATCAAGGACACGGTGGTCAGCAGTAGTCTCTCCACCAGATGGATGTTCTTGTGGTGTAATTTAGACAAATTGAACTTTGATGGTACTCACATATTAAGTAAGAGATGGCAAAGTTTAGATCAGTTTAAGTACATCGACCACGTCAACAATGTCATCAAAAGTTACAACCTCCCAGCTGTTCAAGACTTCCGTATATGTTTCAATTTGGATTATTATTCTAAGAAACATATTAATCAATGGCTCAAATTTGCTGTAAACAAGAAAGTCGAGTTGCTTGAATTAGATTTAACGGATAACCACCATAAGTATCATTATAATTACTTGTCTCATGATTATAAGCGAGATGTTCCATTAACACAACGCTTCAAATGGCCGTCATGGAATGCCAAAGTTATATCCCTAAGAAAGCTCATCTTAAAGAATGTTAATATGAGGGAAGCCGTTCTACAAGAGTTTCTGAATAATTCTCCACATCTTGAAACAATATCCATTCATAAATCAGGATACTTGAAGTATGTTCATGTTAGTGGACAAGCTCTCAAGCTAAAACATTTGGAAATAGTCGACTGTTCGCCTGTCAAATCTGTTCTTTTATCTCTTTTTGACCTTGTATTGTTCATCTACAAGGGTCCATCAATGGATTTTCGTTTTGCTGATCTTCCAAAACTAAAAGAAGTTGATATTGATAAAGGCCTTGTGGGATTTGAAAATAATGTGTTCCGCCAAATCTCGTCTTGTGCTTCATCCCTGCAGACTCTTTCCTTCACTATACCTCGTCCCAAGGTTAGTAGTTCATCTCTAATTTGGTTAATATACAATGAAAATATCTTAATGTTTTATTGTTTTTGCAGAAAGATTTTAAACTTGATTTCTTTCCTGAGCTACCAAATGTTAAAATATTGACAATCACAATTGGTGCTCGTAGAGATGAATGTCTCCTAGAGTATGCTTCCGTAGCAAATGCATGTCCACGTTTGGAAACTTTCACAGTTAAGGTACTAGTTGAGGTTATTCTGTTATTTTTCAGTTAAATAGTTGATTTAATTTTCTTATAACTTGTTTAGTATCGACCTCTTGTTATTGTCTTTAATTTGTTTCTCTTAAATATGAAAGATATTTATTCTATTATCTCCAATTTTATTTTCTTATAGTTGGTATGAGTCTTCATCTTCTTATATACGAAGTATCACATAACTATTGTGCCTGACTGCCTGGTGTTTGTCTTCAATATTTGTCTCTTGAAATTGTATGCCTGAAATATTTCTCACTCATATGAGGACCCTTTTGTTTTATGAAACACAATGATTCATAGCTAGTACGTACAGAAACATACCACAAACTGCTGCAATGGAAATTAGTTGAATCGAATATACAAACTGTATTATAAGAAACAACTAAATGGAGACTGTCAAAAGATAAATGTGCAACTAAAAGTTTGTCAATGGTGTAACAAATCTGTTCAATCAGGTTTGTTATTCTTCTTATAAGATGGCCAAACTACTTGTCCTTTTTTTTTTTTTTTCAGTGTCTTTTAAAATATTACACTTCTAATTCACAAATTGTGTTCATGTTTTATACTGGTCCTACCCACGTAAAAGAAAATTTAGTTTTCCGTTGTAAATGGTGTATACTTAGAATTTAAATTTTCGTGACATCATCGGTGTTTGTGCAGCTACTTTGGTTATCCCCGATCAGAAGTGGGAGGGAAGTAAGACACTTTTCTACTGAACCCCATGAACACCTCAAAGTTTTTCAAATTCTTGGGTACTATGGTAGAAATCAGCGACTTTGATCTTGCTGCTTACGTGATTGAAAATGCTGTTGCACTCAAGAAAGTTGTGATTGATCCTCGCCATCAGGATCGTAAGCTAATAAGTGAACCTGCAAGAGGCTTTTCGACGTGTGAGCAAGCCACTCGCTCTTGTGCCAAGCACCAACTGTTATTGATATTGCCCCCAGATGTTGAGTTTGTCATGCTCTAATTTGTCTCTCAACATTTATTAATTGGTACATTGTATGTATTTAAGCAATTATCAGGATGAACTAGATAGGATTTAAGAGTAGTTAAAGAGTGACCTCTTACTTTTGGAAGAATTGGTATGGAGAAACCCGAGTAAGATTTTTCTGGTGCTTTTTTTAATGAAATAGGGTAGGCGGTAAAAAGATCAGATTTGAGGAAAGGTGCATCTTTCACTGCTCGATCGGTGTACAATTTACTATAGAATGATTAATCTTATTTCGCCTTCTCATGAAGCTTTCTCTTTTACACATTTAGTACGATACAAGTCATATTAATGCTTTTGCAAGCTGAGATTTGTGACGCGGGAATCTCCATCTCTTGTATTTATTGCTTAAGCTTACTCTGCATTTCTTTTTGATAGATATCTGGTATCCTAGATTAACTAAATAATACTTTCTACTTTAAGAAATAAATGTTCACTTTGTTACTTGGGTTCAACTAATGATGAATCTTTATTATTATTATTATTATTATTATTATTATTATTTTATTTTTTTATAAATTAAGGTGACAACGTACTGGGAATTGGAGTTCTCCAAAAGATTTAAATTTTCAGAGAACCCCAACTCCGTATACCTTTTGGTATCGACCAAACCCTAAGCATTGTTCACCTATTGGTAATTGGATTTTTCTAAGGCTGTTTGCATTTGAAGATTGACATTTAATTTGAGACAGTAGTGGAATAAATAACTAAACCAAATCAGGAAATGTACTAATGAGTACATACTATGTTTTATAGCTAACCCAAAAGAGTTGGACTACGAGAATTATGATTGATGCTCGTGACAAAAAGAAGGGAGTTTTTTTTTTTTTTTTTTTTTTTTTTTTTTTTTTTTTGCAAAGGTAAAATTATATTAACACAACCAAAACTGTACATCTAACTATCTTACAATGCATAAAGGACTACTATAATTAGAATACATAAAATTAAGCCTTACAAGTTTAGAAGCTTAAAGTACAAGTGATTCAAACACAATTAGACAATTAATACCATAAATGAAATATAGTTAAACATTTACAAGTTTAGAAGCTTAAATTACACAACACTTTGTTTTTCCCATTAAAGTTTAAAATTAATGACTTAAAATTGAAAATTAATGACTTAAAATTGATCATTATTTATATTAAATATAATTAATTAATTAGTCAATAAATATAATTAATACACTTATTAAAACACCCCATACATAAGAAATACAAATTATCAAGCATATTGTACAACCAACTTAAACACAATTCATGTATTAAATGTCACTAATACAAATAATAAAGCATATTATACAAATTTTTAAGCTCGAACGGGCAATGGGCCAAATGGGCTCGAGCCTGAACGGGCACGGGTCAAACGGGCTCGAGCCCGAATGGACACGAGCTAAACGAAATTTTTGATATCCGTAAATTTATTGTCAAAAAGAACATAATAAACTAAAATATGTTCACATATTGTACAAACCAAGCAAATTACTAAACAAAAACATAAAATAAATAATAAATAAAATAATACAAACAAAGCAAAATTTAATCAAACTTTTGCTATAAAAAACTAATCAGTAAAGCTATTGCCAAAAAACGTACAAATAAAATAAATTATTAATCGAAAAAATTAAATTACAGGGTGCCCGCAGCTGCATCGCACGGGGACCCTGCTAGTAAGAATAACTGATAAGGACATGCCCATTATCAGATGCTCAATACAAAAGACTAGAACAAACTATTCAACTTATATATGTTAACAAGAAACTCTATTACAAACCACACTCTGTTTTGAAGAAAAAACAGAGCACTTCATCCTTCTATACCAATCCAGGATTTCATCATTTACCTTTATGTACCAATATACCATCTAGCTACATTTTCTTCCATCTCCACTCTATGATCACTCAACCCGCATCCACAGTAATCAAAGAATGGAGACAAAAGGCATCACTAGGCACCCATAACCCTTCCAGTCAAGAACTCTTCCAAGAAACGTACATTTCCTTCTCTTAAAAAAGGCTTCAGCTTCTTGGAAACACGTACCTTGAGGCAAGACCAACCATTACCTCCTTTAGCAGTGTATTTGGTGGACCAAGCAGATTCATCTTTCACTCCTCGCTATTTCACCCATCATACACTACTCACCCAAACCATATACCCTTCACAATGTTTATCTTATATTATGGTACATTCTTATAAATTAGACCTCTCACTGAATCCATCAAAGCCTACACAATTTCCTCCCAAGGCCAAACAGTGATAGGAGAATGAGGATCAAATGACTACAGTTTTACCATTAGAACTCAAGCACTAAGACAAGACATTGTTGTGGTGTGCAATTTAAAACAATTTGCAATTTCCAGGTGAAAAGGCAAAACTGTGAAGTTTGCACTAAGAAGGGAGTTGTAGTCAAAGATGTTGGAAGATTCTCGATCTTCTCTTGGTGGAGTTGGTCATACTCTAGTTCAGTAAACCCTAGTATATTAGGTTGTGATAATTTACATTTTCCAGAAAAATCCCTAGTATATTAGATTGCGAGTCTATGATAAATAATATACAGTCTGTTGGGTTTATCTTGGATCACATTGTGCGTACCCTTATAATCACACACGCATGGATATAAATCATTTGTAGGAATGAGTGGTTCTAGTAGCATATGTGGTCAAAATTTTCAAGAGACTTAAAAACTAACGAAGAACGTGGCTCACCTAGAGTCTAATGATTGTAGGAATGAGTGGTTCTAGTAGCATATGTGGAGAGAGTTGCGATCCCCTAAAAAGGGGATCAAAATTGAAAAGTCTAAAAAGGTTTCTAGCCACTAAGCTAGTGCCATGTGTCCCCCACCCACTTCCTCTCTTTTTTCTTTAATATTTTCAGTTAGAGGGCATTTTGGTCATTTGACCCATTTTTTTAATACCACCTTAAATTTCAAATGCAAATAACTTTTAAACGACAAACTTTTAGAAAAAACCGATTTCACCATAATTTTTAAAATTTAATCCTCTTTAATTTGGTATAAAATTTTTTTAATTTTTTCGAAACTTTTTTTTGACATATTCATTGGGTCATGATTTTCTTGAAAATTTTAGCATTTTCGGCTCTAATTTTGTCTAGTTTAAAGGCCGAATTTTGCAAAACTTAAAACACGAAAGTTGTAGCTTCTTGGCCATTCTTTACCCAGAAATTTGAATCACTCAAATCCAATATGATATGAGTGAGATATCGTATGTTAAAGATGACGTTTTACTCATATTTGTTGCACACAACGTGTTTGATGAAATGTTTAGCTTAGATTTTTAGTCTTAAAATCGAGTTAAATGCACTAATTTTTGTACAACAATGCACCTTTAGTTATTTTATTAATGTAAGATTCAAAAAGTTTTGTTTTTTCTTTTTTTTTTTGTTGTTTTTTTTAACTGATGAACCATATTAACTAATGAACCTTATTAACTGATTTTTAAAAAAGACATTTTGTTCATCAGTTACTTTGGTTGAACTATATTAACTGATGAACTTATTAACTGATGAACCTTATTAACTGATTTTAAAAAAAGACATATCGCGCGTTAAAGAGCCTTATTAACTGATGAACCTTATTAACTGATGAACTTATTAAATCAGTTAATAAGGTTCATCAGCCTTATTAACTGGTTGAACTATATTAACTGATGAACTTATTAACTGATGAACTTATTAAATCAGTTAATAAGGTTCATCTTATTAACTGATGAACTTATTAAATCAGTTAATAAGGTTCATCAGTTAATAAGGTTCATCAGCCTTATTAACTGATTGAACTATATTAACTGATGAACTTATTAACTGATGAACTTTATTAACTGATGAACTTATTAAATCAGTTAATAAGGTTCATAAGTTAAAAAAAACAAAAAAAAAAAACAAAACTTTTTGAATCTTACATTAATAAAATGACTAAAGGTGCATTGTTGTACAAAAATTAGTGAATTTAACTCGATTTTAAGACTAAAAATCTAAGCTAAACATTTCATCAAACATGTTGTGTGCAACAAATATGAGTAAAACGTCATCTTTAACATACGATATCTCACTCATATCATATTGGATTTGAGTGATTCAAATTTCTGGGTAAAGAATGGCCAAGAAGCTACGACTTTCATGTTTTAAATTTTTCACGATTCGGCATTTATGATGGTACAAAATAAGGTCGAAAATACCCAAAAAATCAAGAAAATTAACACCCATTTCGTATGTAAAAAAAAAAAAAAAAAGTTTCGAAATTTTTAACAAAATTTATACCAAATTAAAGAGGATTAAATTTTAAAAATTATGGTGAAATCGGTTTTTTCTAAAATTTTGTCGTTTAAGAGATATGTGCGTTTGAAATTTGAGTTGGAAAAAGAAAAAACGAGTAATTTTACTATTTTGCCCCTATCTAGATTTTTTAAATAAAATAAAGGGGGGACACGTGGCAGCACCAAATTTTTTTTTAGGCTTTGCAATGTTTGGGTACTTTGCAAGGGATCCGACATCTACGTGGAGAAACTATTGAGCCAAATGGGCATGGATCCTAAAGTGCGGAAAAATAGTCGCAAGATTTATCATTGGGGGGATTATCCGGTTGAAGATGGAACACAAATTTATAACTATTTTATTTAAGTTACTTAGTTTTTATTAATAATAATAAGTTTATATATCAGCACACATTTTTCGAAAGGTTAAATTAATTAATACTGTATATTTCTTTAGTGAAATATGGCCTTAATGGGCCTTTTAAGAGCATAAAATACTAGGCTCTAATATGTAGCCCCGGCCACTTCTATGAATATTAAGGCAATATCTATCGTTTGAAATATTTTTAGATCGGCTTCCTAATTCTGTGTTTCAATGGTATGCGCGGTTAAGCGGCCTTGGGAGCCACCAGTTATTCAGATGAAGGCGAAGAGAAAAAGGTTTCGACCTATTCAAATCAAGGTGATTTATTATTATTGTTAATTTTTATATTACATTATATCTTTTATGAAATGTGTATTTGTTAGTAGTTGTGTATGATAATAGTGATTAAATTTTGTAGTTTGAGTCCATGTTTTCATTAAACTACAAGCACTTTTTTTTTTTTTTTTTTTTTTTTTTTTTTTTTTTTTTTTGCAAAATGGTGAATTTATATTAATATCAACAATCAAATTACAATTTTCATAAGCTGATGGACATTTCCCAACCAGCTTCTCATGATACATTAAAAAACAGAACATACAAGCAAACCTATACTAACAGATCTGCATATCACTTGATATCCGATATCAATCAACACTAATTCCTATCTCTGACAGAACAGAGTAGTCACCAAACAATCAAAACTGCATTATAACATGAACCATGCCAGTTTTAACTTTCTTAATTCACCATTGATGCACCAACCATCTAGTTACATTTCCACATCACCTTTCCATCCAACCATTCAACCTGCATCCACAACAGTATGGACAGAACAAGGTGTGTGGCTTCACTAGGAACCAATAACCCATCCATTGAGGGGCTCTACCAATATAGCCTACATTTCCTTCTCTAGAAAGGCTTCAGCTGCATGGGAACACACACCCTCAATGATGACCATCCTAACCTCCTGTAGGAATGCAAAGGATGGACCATGAAGCTTCATCTTTCACAACTCTCAATTCCAGCCTTCTTGCACTCCCCTCCTAGGCCATTTACCCTTCACATTGGTTAACCCTACTTTATGGTACATCTATACTGAATTAGACCTCTTATTATCCCTAGCATACTTCAATCAAACTCCTCCCAAGGCCAGTCTAATCAAAAGCATGGGGGACCAATAAGTACAGTCACACCAGTTAAGACTCCAAGGTACAAGGTGTTAAACCAATGTAATGACCAGAAAAGATCCTTTAAGAATAGAAGAAAAAGGATTCAGTTATTCACTTTACCAATACTGCACAAAATTGCTTATCCCAAACACTCCTTAACTGACTAGACATGATTCACTTTACCAATACTGCACAAAATTGCTTATCCACATTCCATTCTTTAGCCACACTTTGAACATTTGGAGAATTAATAACTTTTAGACCAGCAAGCCTCAGTTTAACAGTATCCAAAATAATGTCAGCTAAACTCTGATGATTTCTTCTTTCCTTTGTAAACTGTCTTCGATTTCTCTCTTGCCAAGTGAAGTATACCAATGCCCCAAATACAAGTCTGCTTACCACATTTTTAATTGTATTGTTACTATAGAGAGCCATAGAGTCCACATTACCTCTCCAATTCTGATTCATAGACTGGATGTAACTCTTGTCTTTGATTATATCCCAAACAATTGTAACATAATTGCATTGAAAGAATAAGTGGTCATGAGAGTCCATACACATGTTGCATAAAGAACACCTCATATTGTTATCATTATTCCATAGATAGAGCCTATCTTGAGTTTGTAACCTTCCGAATATATCCATCCACAGGACAAAAGAATGGCTAGGAATGCACTGAGTAAACCAAACAAGATCCTTCCAATTAACTTCTGTTTCATCTTCTTTATAATCCACCCAAACTTGTTTAACAAAAAAAGGTTTCTCATTGCCATTATTATCTTTCCATATAGCAGTATCACTTGTATTAGACAGATTAGGAACTGGAATGCAAGTAATTTCAGGAAATCTAATACCCCACTCATTATTCCATACCCATTGACTATCATTGATCATCTCAGAAATAGTAGCTTTAGCATCAAACCTTGCATCATAAAGATCTCTCCTGGTAATAATTTGACTAAGTGGTCCTGAATTACACCACTTATCATACCACATTGAAATTTTCTTACCATTGCCGATTTTCATTTCAATATGTCTTCTAGCTTTCTCTCTTAAACCAAGCAATACTTTACATATCCAACTATCATTAAACCAAGCAATACTTCACAAGCTGTGTAAATCCAGTCTACCATTTTGCCATGAAATCCAAATTTAATGAGAATATGTTTTAGAAACTCCCAATTAACAGTGTCATAGGCTTTGGTAATATCAATTTTCAGAGCACATCTCTTTGAACCACCTTTTCTATTATACCCCTTCAAGAGTTCTTGAGTTAGAAGGACATTGTCTTGAATACTTCTTCCTTGAATGAATGCACTCTGATTCAGATTAACCAATTTATCAAGGCTAGTCTTCATTCTATTTGTTAGGATCTTACTGATGCATTTGTACAACACATTACAACATGCTATTGGTCTAAACTCAGTCACATACTTTGGATTACTAACTTTAGGGATTAGAGTAAGAATAGTAGTGTTGACCTCTTTAAGCAATTTCCCAGAAGAAAAGAATTCTTTGATGGAATCACAGATATCCTTGCCAATAATACCCCAAGCTTTTTTGAAAAAACAAGCAGTGTATCCATCTGGACCAGGAGCTTTGCAATTATCAATGTCAAACATAACATCTTTAATCTCCTTATCAGTCACTTCCCTAACCATATCCAAAGCATGAACATCAGAAAGTCTATTAGTGATGATATCTCCCATAGTGTCAATATGATCCACATTAACAGCCTTCCCCAAAAAATTTTCAAAATGATTAACAAAAGCACTTGCCATCAGCTCTCCTTCAACCATATCTCCTGAAGCATTAGTAATACTAAGAATCATGTTCATACTTTTTTTGTTTTTAACAACTTTATGAAAGTATGCAGTATTCCTATCTCCTTCACTTAACCACTCCACTTTAGCACATTGGAAAAGCAATTTTTCTTCATCATCAACGGCCTCATTATACTCACCAAGGATATTAGCAGAAAATTCTTTCTTATCTACATTATGAGGATACTTATCCACATCCATCTGAGCCATCTTCAACTGATTTCTTAATTTGACAACTCTTTCAAAAAGGCTCCCATTCTTCCAATTCATCTTGTTGAGATGCCACTTCAAAGATCTAAGTTTCTTAACAAGCTTAAACATATGAATACCATGAACTTCCTCAGCCCAAATCTTCTCAACCAAAGGCAGAAACTCATCTTTATCAGCAATATAGTTAGCAAACTTGAAGTTTCTTTTCTTCTTGACCAAAGTTTGAGGAATGACCAAGACAGAAGGAGTATGATCAGATACCATAAAAGGATGAAACACAGCATAAGCCTGAGTATACTTGGTGATAAACTCATCATTTGCCATAATTCTATCAAGCTTCTTCAGGATACTAGTGTTTGGCTTAGTAGGATACTTGATCCAGGTATAAAACAACCCTTTTTTGCAAATATCCTCCACTTCAATGCTATTAACACAATCAATAAATTCTTGCATATCTCCTGTTATTGTAGACTTGCCAGCAGTGTGTTCTTCAACTTTTAAAGTGACATTGAAATCACCCATCAATATCCATGGACTCCCATTAGTAACAATCCTAGCCATCTGTAAGTCACTCCATAACACTCTTCTAGTAATGCCATTATTATCAGCATATACAAAAGAACAATAAATCTTCTCATGTGATTGAATATTCTCAATTAAGCAAAACACCATTTGCCTAGTTGTGTGAAGAACCATAACATGAACAACATTACTATTCCATCCCACAGTAATTCTACAACCTCCACTGCATTGATTAATATTGGAGACCCATCCCCATTGGCCAAACACTTTATCACAAACCTTGTTCAATGATGAGGCGAAAAATGATCCGTTTTTAGGGGGTCATTTAAGCCCGAATTCGAATTTATTTGATCAAATATTGCCCTAAATCGTTCCTTTTGTGATTTTAGGTACTTTGGGAGTGAAATCTGGAAAAGGAAGCAATTCGGACGTTTTTGGAGCATAAAAGTGAAGAAAACGCCAAAGTCTTAATTTTCCATGCTGGGAACAGTAGGTGACGGCGTCAAGAGTAACTTCCTGACGGCGTCAAGAGCAAAATTCCATGACGACCCAGTACAGATTTGACGGCGTCACAAGAAAGGGCGTCAAGAGTAAAAGTCATGACGGCCTGGAAATGATTATCACTTGACGGCGTCAAATGTAGATCAAGGCAGTCCGAGAAGAGTTTTGGCGGTGAGGTGACGGCGTCACAAGTTTAGTCTTGACGCCGTCAGACCCCTTTTCCTATATATAGTTTTCTAATTTTCACATTAAAAAGAGAGAAGTTTTGGAGAAACCCTAAGTACGATTTTGGTGCGAATTTTACAGGTTTTTCAAGGGTTCCAAGCCCTTGATACCTTTCATGTGTAATTGAGATAAGTGTTCTTTTAATTCAATCAATATGTCTATGTGTTGGTTGTCTATATCTTGTTCTTGTCTTAATTCCATCATGCTAGGCTAGATCTATCTTGTGTTTGCTTGGATCTAATGAAACCTAGATGTTAATTATGTGTTGATTACTTGTTTATACTTGTCTTGGATGAATGATTTATATGTTAGGCTTAAGAAAACTGGCAGATCTCCAATTGGTAACATGCTTGAACGTCTTAAGAAACATGAACCGACGCGCACTAGGTCTTTATTGGTTGTATTTAATGCATGAGCCTCTGTTTATAATCCCTATGGTTGTGCTGGGCATGGTATAGGAGGAGATAAGAGCTCATAGAATTGGGGAGTTAAGTGTGCCACCCCATGAATGGTATTAAGGAATACGATCCGTCATCCATGCAATTATAACAAGTAATTAACGTGTAAAAGATGTCTAGGGAGTAGTGAAATCTAAGTAAACACATTTTCTCCATTTATTGCTCACAACTTTAGTATAATTTAGTTTATTTTTATTTCTAGTATTTTATTTTGATTGCATCTTTAGTATTGGGTTAGTTGACTAGCAACTAATTTCGCCCAAATCCTTCAAACCCGAGATTTTACTTGCTTTCTAAAAAATATAAAAATACAAAAATAACCATCCCTCACCTTTAGAACTAGTATTTAGGTTTTCTAATCCTAGCGACACTATTCCTAAGCTGAACGATCAATCCCCCGGTACTTGTCACTATACTATACTACAACGATCAGGTACACTGCCTGGTGGGGGTTGTAAGCTTCTCGAGATCCCTCGAGAGGTAAAGCCTGGTGCGATTCCCACATATCAAGTTTTTGGCGCCGCAGCCCGGGGAATAGTTATTGTCTAGGTTAGAATTTCTTTTTATTAGGTCTACTTGCTAGATTCCTTTCTAGTAAGATTTTATTTTTATTTTTAGGTTTTCTTTAGTCTATCTTTTTCTTTGTGTGTTTGTTCGTAATTTCCATTGACTCTTCCGTTCACCATTATGGAGTACGCGAATCCACCATACCACCAACCACAAAGGCCATTCTACCCTATTGACATCTCGAATTTCAAACAATATCGAGATGAACCCATATATGATGCATGGACTCGTTTTAGAAATTTACTCTGAAAATTCCCTCATCATAGTTTCGCTTTAGCATCCCTAACCCGAACCTTTTACTATCGTGTTGGCCAATATGACCAAATGCGCATTGAGGATTTTGCCAATGGGGACTTTAGGGAATTAAGTGCTGAAGAAGCATGGGATACCATAGAAGATTGTGCCCAATATTATTATAGGGTAGACAACCCAACAAACGTTAGTACAAGTCAATTGAATATAAATTTCTAGGATCATGAAACAAGTTTGTTTGGGGATGAATATATTAGTGTTGAGATACCTAAGTGGTTGTCATGTTATAGTACAAGCTGAACACATAGGTGACCTTGATGTGATGGAGGATTTAGCCGAACATAATCACATTGATCAAAAAGACCTAGGTCCTATGATCGATGATGATGAATCTCAAGAAACATATGATGAATCTTTTGGGCAATATGTATATAGCAGTCAGAATATTGAGGATGATCCATATGATTCGGACATAGAAGTTGAGATGCCTAAAGAAGTACGTGAGATACTTGGGAAAATGTTAGGGTTGGATTATAATGAAACACATGTTGAGGATATAGGTGATCTTGATAAGATGGATGATAAAGTAGAAAATCTAAGCCCACCAAGTACCCTACAAGTCCTACCATCATTTGAGGCATATACACCGCCCGTGACTTATTCGGATGAAGTAGAAGAGACTTTAGGAACCCCAATAGAGGTAGAACCTTTGAACCAAACACAACTAGAGAATATAGGTTTGAATACTTATAATGATAACCTTACTCTTAGTTTTAGGGAAGTTCTTAGTTTTGATGAATCGGAGCCTCAACCAAAACCGTTACCTAATCTTCCATCCTTGGATGAAAATTTAGGAATTGAAATAGGTTCCGATCCACCCATCAAACCATATAGTCCGGGTAGTCTTGGGATAAAGGTAGTAGACTCTAAGCCTTGTAGAGAGGAAGCTGACACAGGAGTGGAAAATGACCTTACATGCTTACATCACCCATTTATGATTGATCGCAAAAAACATTATGGGTTTAAACCGGGTTTATTAGGTCAAGATGGATCCCCAACTAGTAGTCTCTTGAAGTTGATTGAAAATGATCCCTTTCTAGGAGAAAATCTTAATCCACCCATTAACCCGATTGAATTAGGTAAGGTTATGATGATAGGAGCACACCCCTTTGAGCATATAATTCATCCACCACTCTTTCCTCACGAGGCATATTTCCGCCCTAAGGGTGTATATCGCTACTTCCACCCGCACTTAATCCAAAGTGTAGGGAAAACCTCTCCTATTTCCGTTAAATAAGGGTAGAGTCAGGCTCATGACTCAAACAAAAACAAGCGCTTCTTGGGAGGCAACCCATGTTTTGTGTAATTTTTATTTTTGTTTTTTGTTATTTGGTTCCGTATGCATGCTTTATTTTTATTGTTGGTAAATCATGTTTCTCAATCAAAAAGTGGAAATACTTTACTTTGTTGTTTTGGCCTAGTCTTAACTCCACCTAAAAGTATTTTTTGCAAAAGATAAGTGTAAGGGGAAACCCCAAATATATTTTTAAGAAACAAACCGATCATGATTCTCCACAATATAAATGAACATGTATATTCGTATTTGTTAGAGTCAAATGCTTGTATTGAGTCATAATGAAGTTTTGCAGGATTTTCCAGGAAGTAGGACCAAGTTTTTCCAGAAATTTTCCGGAAACTTAACATAAGAATTTCTGCAGGTCACTTCTGACGGCGTCAAGTATAAAAATCTGGAAATTTTACCAGTTTTGTTTTTCTAACGGAGTCTTATGGTTTTTGTGAATTATTAAGTTTTATAATCTCCAGGAGATCTGCAAACTTCATTCCACAAGCATTATATCTTATCTTGTTTTCTAGGATTTAGTAACTTATATAGGATGCCGCCGATTTTACGCGAGGTTGTCTTGTCTATTTTATCAGGTTTTACAGGTTATGTATGACAAGAAGATGATTTATATTCTGGAAGGGAAGCTTTGATTGTTCATTTTCTCGGAGGAAGATTTAACCTGGCCACCTCATTATCCATACTGAACGAATCAGGGGAGTATTTGATTTCATTCTTTTTACTTATTTCACTTTTACATTCTTTACTTGAACATTGGGGACAATGTTCATCTTAAGTGTAAGGGGAGGGTAAAAAGATGATACCTTACATATGCACTTTCGCTTGAGTTTGTTTTATTTAATAGTAGATGTGTAATAAAACTACGAGAAATACTTGTTAGTGCAATTTTAGCGCCAAATTTAAAATTTTTTACAACATTTAGGAGTGAAACTTTAGCCATAGCAAGCGTCTCATGGATAGGAGATTGTATGACTAGCACATAACCGTATATTCAAAAAAAATTTCCACCCAAATATGTGAGGTTCGCCTTTAGATTTGATAGGAAAAGCATTTACTATTAGTGCTTATGAGTGTACCGGTAGCATTTAGATTCTAGAACTTGCGTTAGTGATGCATCCCGAGACCGCTAGTGAGACTACATTCGTGTGGTAGGATTTACTACATGATAAGAGGCATTAGGATCACCCTTGTGTTAAACCCGTATTATAATTACTTGACCATTTAAGTCATATTACTTGGCTAGTTAAGTCAACTAATTTTCCCACACCCTTAGCGTTGTACTCATTTTTAGTACACGAAACCCCTAGTACACCCCTCCGAGCCTATCTTTTCGTTTCTAACTTTAAGCATTTTACTTAAAGGAAGAATTTGTTACACCCCACTTAAATGTACAACCAAATCGCCTTAGCCTTCCGTGTATGCGCTCATTTTTAGTGCATTATTGTTATTTGTTAAACCATAAGTTAACTATCTAATTGATTACATGGTTGCTAAGTCGAGTCATATCCTTGCACATATTGTTTTGGGACGATTGGGACTCATGGGTAAAATACTTATTTTATGGAGTAATGGGGAAGAACATCATTTATTACCCCCATATGTACGTTAATCTTAAAAGTGCTCCAAGTGTTTTGATTTTCTTAATTCGAGTCATTAGATTAGTTTAATGTAAAGTATGTAAAGATTCAAGTGTAAGGGAAATATTCATTCCCTATGATGTATTATTTTGGATGGTAGGGTAAGAGTGTATGCAAAAAAAAAAAAAAAAAAAAAAAAAAAAAAAAAAAAAATAGAAAAAGGAAAAAGAGAAAAAAACATACGGACTACCATCCCGTTTCATTCTATGTTTATTTTATGTTTTTGTTATTTTTCATTTATTAGCTTAAGTCGAGTCTAGTCTTGGCTTAGCAACGCCATATTGTACATGTAATTAACCAAGATTGTTAAATCGCCACCAGTAAAACTTCCTTTATCCAACAAAACCGTGTATTTCATATCCCAACACCTAACGTTACAACCCTTTAAAAGACCTCTTTGATAGTTTATCCTAGGTGCTTACGCCATGTGGTGGAGGTTTGATCCTTTCCCAAGCCTATGGTAATCTATTTTGCTATGACAGGTAGTGAGAGATATCTTTCGTTTCCATATTGTAATTTACATTTTATTACACCCGAGAGATGTGAGTATCTAAACACTATTTGTGAGGTGCTAATGTATGACCTCCGTGCTTGTCTATTGGTCTTTAGTGGAATGATTATTTATTGTAATTACTTTTATATTAGTGTTAAATGACCCCTAACTTGTATTTTGACTAGAATAAAAGCGCATTTGCTTGAGGACAAGCAAATCTCAAGTGTAAGGGTATATGATGAGGCGAAAAATGATCCAATTTTAGGGGGTCATTTAAGCCCGAATTCGAATTTATTTGATCAAATATTGCCCTAAATCGTTCCTTTTGTGATTTTAGGTACTTTGGGAGTGAAATCTGGAAAAGGAAGCAATTCGGACGTTTTTGGAGCATAAAAGTGAAGAAAACGCCAAAGTCTTAATTTTCCATGCTGGGAACAGTAGGTGACGGCGTCAAGAGTAACTTCCTGACGGTGTCAAGAGCAAAATTCCATGACGACCCAGTACAGATTTGACGGCGTCACAAGAAAGGGCGTCAAGAGTAAAAGTCATGACGGCCTGGAAATGATTATCACTTGACGGCGTCAAATGTAGATCAAGGCAGTCCGAGAAGAGTTTTGGCGGTGAGGTGACGGCGTCACAAGTTTAGTCTTGACGCCGTCAGACCCCTTTTCCTATATATAGTTTTCTAATTTTCACATTAAAAAGAGAGAAGTTTTGGAGAAACCCTAAGTACGATTTTGGTGCGAATTTTACAGGTTTTTCAAGGGTTCCAAGCCCTTGATACCTTTCATGTGTAATTGAGATAAGTGTTCTTTTAATTCAATCAATATGTCTATGTGTTGGTTGTCTATATCTTGTTCTTGTCTTAATTCCATCATGCTAGGCTAGATCTATCTTGTGTTTGCTTGGATCTAATGAAACCTAGATGTTAATTATGTGTTGATTACTTGTTTATACTTGTCTTGGATGAATGATTTATATGTTAGGCTTAAGAAAACTGGCAGATCTCCAATTGGTAACATGCTTGAACGTCTTAAGAAACATGAACCGACGCGCACTAGGT